>KN886669.1:2752-20698 GCA_000934455.1 Apostichopus parvimensis
TGCTTGGGCATATCTCTCGCCCTGCCCCCCCCCCCCCGGAGCAACTGTCTCATCTCACTTTTAGAGACAGTATCATAGATTAATCATTACGACATACGATTCATCATCGGACCTCTTCATTCGGCGTTCCATATTTCAAGTACATTTTCTGGAATACCTATACATTTCAGAATTATCGACATGAAAATAACGACGATATGTATAGAAAATGAAAAGAAGAAGAAATGTGTTGATTTTATCGTGTCCGATTGATATCATTGCACCTATTTCGACTGACAGATGTAAATATATGGTCACAATTGTCATTCGAATTGCTGTCGTTTCACCATTAAATCAATACCAGACGTCATAGTTATTTTTAGACATTTGTTCACTTGCTATTTTGAAATGTTGACGTAGTAACGAAACTACAGCTGCTGACGTCCGTACACGTTACACACATAACGAACGCGTTGGATCTCTATATAACACTCGACAGAAATTGAAACGAATCAGTTCGAACCTGCGAGGCTTCTGTGGAGACCTGCCGTCTGAAAGTTCACGATGACGGACTGGAAGTGGGTGCTGTCGTTCTCCAAATAACATTAATTTGTCCAGATGCTTACTTCGTTCTCTTCCCTTCGTTTCAACGAAGGGAATATACCACCGGTCTTGACTTCTGTCCATCGTAGCGACCCCGCTATCACAATTTTTGTGCTAGGGGTTGATGTTCAGATTTTCCAGGACCACCAAATTGTTCTCCGTGTTCACTGTCTGTGTGTAAAATGAATTTTAGTCACACAGGGAGTGGAACGGGTACATTTGTTGGTTCTGGGACAATTCATCAAATGCGACTCACACAAAATGGCGGACAAGAACTGGAGGAAATACATGTTAGGTCTGTATGAAGTTGGACAAGGCCCAGGCCTAAACATAAGCCATTATACGAAATTGTTTTAAAGGTGATGGGTTAAGCTAGTTCTTTGCAGTTCAAACCAGTGAAGTCGTACTGTATAGTCAAGCAAGTATCTTAATTCATTTGACTCTGTACTAGCAGTTCGTTACTTGTCTGATCATGCAGTTAGTTACTGGTACCGTTCGATTCATCTCCATTCATTGCAAAATTTAATTTTTCCATAGATTTTATCGGATTCAATATTGTTGAAGAGTTTAAACTGGCAAATATCACCCATTGTAAAATAACTAGCTTTTTCAATGATTTTAACCACATGCTAATCTATATTTTACTTGTAAAACATTATGTTCAAATTGAATATTTTCCTTAGAAGTATCTGCACTTAAAGTGACTCAGTTGTGGTACATTCTACTATAGCAAAAGACGGGAGTGTATTTACTTGTGTGGCCTCAAATCAGTTATCAATATCATCCTGTTGTCATACAACTTAAAAGTACAAACCGTACGACAGCGCAGGACTAAAAAAAATAATTTGGGGACTTCTCTCAATCTTTCATTTGAACAAAAATAGCAATTGAGTTGATATAAGAAAGCCAACCTGGGAATCTTTTATTGGACAGTGATGGTTTGAAAGTAGCTGGGCAAATTTACATCACTTGAGTAGTCTATTGTGAAAGACACAATGTAGGTCAGTTCCAGTTGGGTTTACTTTCTGTTCCCATGGTTACGTCACTTAAGTTCCTGATTGGTCATAATTGATGCTATACAGCAAATACAGTGGAGCTTGAATCAATATTCTTTTGTGCTCCTGAATCAAGTTAATCATTTAATAGTGACTAGACAGTCTTGGAAGTGGTGAAAATTTTCAGGAAGCTCACCTACCTAAGTACTTCTCTTACTTAATCAATGCTTTTGATTGCAAAGCTTTTGCATGGATCCCACAGTGACTTAACAGTGCATATTCATTGAGGGATACTTAATGATAGTATTACAATTGGTCTAGAACACTTCCATGGTAACAAGGTCAAAGTTACTTTGACTTATAACACTGAATTTCAAATTACATTGCTCTGCGAAAAAAGCAAGAAGTTGCTCACTACTGTAAGTGTAGTCAAACATTCTATAGTCTCTGTATCATCTCACATTCTATTTAATATTACCTTCAAGTTCCTAGCTCTATTATATTTAGTAAGAAGGAATACAGTTTGTGGATCAGTTAAGTGTCTTTTGTTACAGCTCTTGTATCAGACTATTGTTAGGTTCATTGGGTTGCATTGTTAGTGTGTTACCTTTAATTAATCTTGTTTTCTGTATATATATACTGTACAGTTTTTCTTCAGTCTCTGTTATACTCTTTTAAAGAGAACAAGTTTTGTGAAGCAACAAGCTGTAAATGTCTCATGTGTATTCTCTATCTATCTCTAACACCATGGTGCATTAAGTGGTCTGGGGGCTCTCACCCACCAGAATAATTTTCATACACAAAGGAATGCATAGACTTCAAAAAAGGAGCTGTCCAAGGGCTCTTTCTTTCATGACTCAATATGCCCTTACATACATGTTTGTAACCCAGTGTTGAGGGTGTAGATTGCAAAGTGGAAGGTCGTATTTCTCAGGTTGGACTTAATTTTAAATATCATCCTAATTTAACCTGCACCCCAAAATTAAGTAATGTAGCAGATTTCAAGCCGAACAGCAAGCATGGGAAGTTTAACAGCTGCTGTTAAAATGGAACTTCTTTCTTTACAAAATCTCAATATTTCCTGATGTATCATGTAGTGACATGATCACTGCTAGAACATACTTTTTTAGGCTGTAAAACATAAAAAAACTTCCTGCATCAGGTCAAGAAGGAATAAAGAAAATTTCAGTAGAAAAAAAGTGCATATTAAAAATTGTAATGGAACAAATGACCACAATAAGATAAACACTAATGCAATAATAAATTTATTGGTAAGAAACTGCTTTGAAAAAAAAAAAAAAACACAGAAATAATATTTACAGGTAATGTTTGTATGAAAATGAAGTGTTGGTAACAAATTTTCTAATTTCATAGCACAATATTTCTCGCCTAAGAGGTGGCTTTTTTGCATATTTCATAATAAATCGTCATGTACATTTGGGAAGAGGGAGAGGAGCAGTACGCTATAGGGTGACATGAGAGAGAGGGAGAATACACCTATTCCACAACCCATCCCCAGCACTCAACCCCAAAAATATGATTTTCATGGCAAGTAGGGTCAATGGTAAACATGACAGAGATTTACAAAGAGTAATACCCATCACTAATCAAGAGGACTAGTTGACGAGGTCAGGTTTGAATTTTCGTAAAATAACAACAGTTACATTTATCTTTTGTTTTGGAAGTTACACCTACAGGCCTTCATAAATATTCTTAAAAGCCTTTCAATGACCCCAAATCACTGAGGTGTTTTGGTAAACGCACAAGCCAAAGTATCTGCAGGATATCAAACATCCCACAACCAACAACCAAATTTTCACCAATATTTCTCTAAAAAACCACGTAAGTCAATTACGGTCATTTTGATGGCCATCTTACTTTATCAGAATCCTTCTCAAGTTTCAATTATATAAAAGTACCTTTTTTGGATTGATTTTGTTAATTTTCCTACGAAAATTCGGTCACAATGCAGAGTGAATTAGAATTTGGCAAATACCCAATATTGTTATGTCTAGTTCATTATAAACAAATATGCTTTGCAAAAAAAGAAATAATGCCTTCGCAAAGCAGTTTGTTAAATATAAGAAAAATGAACAACGGAAAACTGTCTGGGAATTTATAAACTAACTTGAAAAGGCAAAGAACTCTTTTGATTAAACTTGGATTTGGGACCTGTGAACTTGAGGGTTACAAACAACCGTAAAATGATTGTTAGCATTTGAATAAAGCAGAAGAACAGTGATTGCCACATCAAATCACTTTCATTTAGCATCATACTAATTATGTAAAGAGGTTTTGAAAGCCACATGATATGGAAATTCACTCAGGATACATTTAACTCCTAACTTGACCACCCACACCTTCACCTCTGGCGAGATCCCGTGGGAAGTATTTTGCTTTGTTTTCCATTTTAATTCTACTCACCAAACCAAAACATCTCTCCTACAGTGTACATATTCATGTTATATTCACTAAACCTACACATATCTCCTACAGTGTACATATTGCTGTTCTACTCACTAAACCTACACATCTCTCCTACAGTGTACATATTGCTGTTCTACTCACTAAACCTACACATCTCTCCTACAGTGTACATATTGCTGTTCTACTCACTAAACCTACACATCTCTCCTACAGTGTACATATTGATGTTGTACTCACTAAACCTACACATCTCTCCTACAGCGTACATATTGGTGTTCTACTCACTAAACCTACACATCTCTCCTACAGTGTACATATTGCTGTTCTACTCACCAAACCTACACATCTCTCCTACATTGTACACAATGCTGTTCTACTCACCAAACCTACACATCTCTCCTACAGCGTATATATTCTGTTCTATTCACCAAACCTACACATCTCTCCTACAGTGTACATATTGATGTTCTATTCACTAAGCCTACACATCTATCCTACAGCGTACATTAGTGTTCTACTCACCAAACCTACACATCTCTCTTACAGTGTACATATTGCTGTTCTACTCACCAAACCTACACATCTCTCCTACAGTGTACATATTGATGTTCTATTCACTAAACCTACACATCTCTCCTACAGTGTACATCATGGCCATTGTTATTATGCTACATGTTTTTGGACAACCAAATTTACCGTTTGGACATGCAGAAGTAACACCTTATCGTCCAAGGAACAAGTGGAAAAGACTTTCCCTGCATACTGTGGGTGTTCTCATCAATGTAATTACATGGAAGTTTTCCTATTCCATATAGGGCAATGAAACTATTTCTCATTTGTTACAAAAACACCAAGCATTCATTTCATACATATTATAATTAATTAGATTCTTCTTCTCCCCTCAGTGTTATTGGCCAATTAATTTGTCATTCATGCACAGAGAGAAGGAAACAAAAAGACAATACTTGCAGAACATTACTTATGTTCCTTTCAACTTTAGACAGTCTACCTGTTTCCAAACCACTGCTTTTGATATATACTGTATGTATACATGATAAACTCATCTTTTATAAATATTACACACCCTCATCTTAAGAATTTTCCAAGCAAATTTCCATGAACTAATCACATATTTATTTTTATCACATATCTTCTGTTTTTGTTATGCAGTAAGTGTATATGATAAACTCATCTTTTATAAATTCTACACACCCTCATCTTAAGAATTTTCCAAGCAAATTTCCATGGACTAATCACATATTTATTTTTATCACATATCTTCTGTTTTTGATGTGCAGTAAGTATATATGATAAACTCATCTTTTATACACGGTGCACACCCCCTCATCTTAGGAATTTTCCAACAAATTTTCCATGGACTAATCATGTATCTACCTTCCCCAGAAAATATTCAAATTTTCCTGTCACTTTCAGCGCAAACGACACATAGATTTTTGGAGCAGATAAAACAACTGAACTTTTGCAAAAATTGCATCCATAAAATAATTTGTTACTCAAACAACTGCAGTATGTTCTGGTAAATGCCATTCATGGGATATCTTTGCTCTCTGTTAGCCTAACCAACCTGTAAACATTATCCATGTATGTTAGGCTAATAAGTCAGTCATCTTGTACTCTGTACGATACCATAGCTTCCACCTTGTGAATGGATGTTGTGAATGAGCGAAGTTTGACTTCTTCTGAATTTCCGATCATGAATGGTTTGCTCTCTTCCCAGGCTGCGGGCGTCTCAAGATCCTTGTCCGTATAGATTAATAAGTTGAAGGTGCCTGCATTTAAGGAAAGAAAAAAATCGTTGTGAAGATATGTTGAAGGTGAAATTTTATGGTTTCAAATTGTTCAATGATTTCATGGGTGTGAAGTGTGGTCACCAATTGGTAGCAAATTTTCTTAAATCTATTATATATGTGTTCATGGATGTTCCAGCTTACGGTCCAAGGGTAACATCAAGGGTAACATTATCTCTAGGTAGGGTATCATTATCTCTAGGAAGGGTAACATTATCTCTAGAATGCTGAATCAAATCATTACATCCCAAACAGCTGATGACATTCTTTACTTAATATTTTTTCTCTATCATTTGCTTTTTGGTATGTCTCAAACTTTGTTAGGCCTTTAAAGTGCAAAATTTACCTTTTTGAATAAAGTAAACTGCACAATATCATGTAGGGAATACACACCAATCTGTCTGTCAGCAAATTTTGAAATGATAAAACATTTCTGATAAAATAAACTGATAATAAAGATGAACAAAGGAGAAACATCAAACAGCTAAAAATAATATTATTCCATTTGGGAAAAGTTCCAAGTTCCTTTGCCCCCCCAAAAAAGGAAGAAAAAATGGAGACTTTAAAAAGTCAAAACATAACATCACAGAGCCTTCATCACACTGGTCTATGTATCCTGTACCTTAAAACATCCTCCCCAAAGCAGCTAAGAATTTTATCATTCAATCTGAGAGATATCAAAGTTTTGATTTTCCCTCTCACACAACCTGAAGACTTGAAAAAGTCTAAATAAGACATCACAGTGCCACACACGCCTGGAGGTTAACAGGTTTTCTTTATTTCCTACAATGTTTATCTTCTGTAATCTTGAGGATTCTAACTTGGTCTAATTTGCTATCATTGGTTTCTGTTTCAACACTGAATACATTAACCACGAAAATACATGAAACGTGAAAGATTACAGGTCCTTGTGGCACTGTGATTTTACCATTGTCAAACAACCCTCCCATCCCCCCCCCCCCCACCTAAGTACCTAACTTGGTCGAATGCTAGCATTGGTTTTTGCTCCAACAATGAATACATTAAACACGAAAGTACATGAAAACAGAAAGGTGAAGATTACAAGTCCTTGTGGCAATATAATTTCAGCAATGTCAAAACAGTCCTCCCCTGCCTCACCCCCCCCCCCCCAATCATGACACTTAGTCATATAGAATATGCTCAAGTTGTTGTTGGGTTTGTTTCTCCTACTAAAGATCCATAACATGTACTTCATCATCTTGCAAATAAGGAAATTTATAATTTACAAGTTAAGAAGAAAAAGTCATATATTTTACAGATTGCTGATGTGATCGATACTTATGCCCAAACATATCTGGGTTACGTCATCTTTTCAGTTCCAAGAGAGCCATGACAAAAAGGCTGCGTAAGCCTTCGCTGAGCAGAAAAACTAAGTGATTAGTTTAATGACTTTGATCAATTTTAACATTATTTTGAGATATGCTCCAATGGTAAGCCTAAACAGAGAAACATTGGCATTTTGAGAGAGCAGAAAGTCGAAACCTTATATAAATTAGACCAGCATAGTTTAAAAATACAGTCGATCACCAGTGACCAATTCCGTCCTACCTGGAATTCATAAAACTTGCTACTGTACATCAATTCTTCAACCCAACAACTGCAATGTCCATACAAACAGCTTACACAAATTTGTGTCAAAAAGAAGTATCACCTTTCCCGTTAATATCATCCTTTCTTAACAAATAGTTGAACTTGCTTTCTATGACAAGATTTGCATGGTACTGAAACCCCAAAGGGCTTGAAAGTCCTTCTTTTTTTATTTGTGGCAAAAGCTTGAATAGATGAATACAGTCAATGAACTTACACGGAACTTCCAGAAGAGGCAAAAATGTGACAGTGGCTGTGATTTGTTTGATGACTGATACAATTCCCTTCTGGATCTCGGATTTAGATTTTTCTTTGGGTTTGCTGAAAAGAGACAAACGAGGCAAATCACTTGAAGAAAAGTGAAAGGAAATAAAGAAAAATCTTAACCAATTTTGTTGACATTTTGACACACACCTCCTCACTGTCTTATTTTCTCTTGTAAGAAGCTTGCGAGGAAGAAAACCTTTGCTGACGACCTTATTGTACATATTTGCGGCTCACGGTCACTATCCAACCGCATTCATAGATAGGACATCTCAAACATGTTTGGAGAGGTAGGGAGAGGAGGCAAACACTGCAATACCAAAACATTTTTCAGAGACCAGGCCGACAGCAAAATTTAGTTGCCAAAAAATTATGTAACTAACGCCACAAATCACCAGTGATGCAAAAATGGTCTCTCTACGGAGCCCTATTCCCAGTTCTGGCTAAATGTCTTCTTTGATGGTTACAAAATGTGTGTAGAGAGTTGTCATTGCTCCAGTATGAGCCTGAAATACTCAAACAATATTCATCCTACAATGTCTCTTTTAACATTAATTAGTAAAGCTTTTAATGACATTTAGGGTCCTCCAGAGTAATTCATTTTCAAATAAAAAAAATAAAAAGGAGTGGGGTGGTTTGTAAAGAATTGACGCTCCTCAGAATGCTTGAAAGCTACCTCGGACTCTGAACTTTGGTAAAATGTTAATTGGCCTCCATCTGCAAGCTACGAACACTGTTCATAAATTTTCTGGTGAATGGCAAAAGCCTGCAACCCACCAAACATTGTTCATCTCCCACTTTTGGGACCATCTGCAAATATACTAACCTATCAACTGTAACGCTTTGTTCAGTTTCAACATCAAACTGCCACCTCTCAAGAACTTTGTCAGAATTATCTGCTGCAGAAACCACAACTACAACCTTCTGAACAATCTTTAGCGTGAGCCATTCTGAAAATGATAATTAAAACAAGAAAATGTAAAAAAATGTGTCAATGATGATTGACTTCCAATTTCCCTTGCTTCAAAACTGTATGGTAGTGTACATACTACATGGTATTACACTTTGCAAGCCGTGAATGAAAATGCTCATTTAAAGGGACACATTTATGAAAATCTCTGATTCTGCTCTGTGGTATGGTTTAATGATCCTCCAAGGAAGTGTTTATATATAGGTTTCATAAGGTTTTGTATGAGAGATTCATGTACATAACTGTGCAACACATGAAGTGTTTTCACCAGGCGCGTAGCCAAGGGGGGGGGGGGGCAAATGGGGCAGCCGCCCCCCTTGAGCATATTTTTTTTGTATGTTTTCATGATATCGCTAGTAATTTCAAAGAGAAAATGCTAAGATGCAACTTACAAGGCCTGGGGAAGTGCCATTTCCAGCGATCTGGGAGGCATTTTCAGCCAAAATTTTCTTGTACGCTTTGCACAAACTCATGTTGGCGCTACGCTTAGATAGTTTGCAATGCCGTATCTACGGCTCTGAAAGTTTGCCTACAGTTTCGCCCCTCCCAAGGCAAACTCCTCGCTACGCGCCTGGTTTTCACCAATTATCTTATTCGAGTTTAATAGGAAGTGCAGGGTTATAATCAACATAAAAGAGTTAATTCCCTACGGATCTGCACTCTCCTTCCAGATAGTGTTACGATTTGTGCTCTCTGTATGTTAAAGTCTCAATGTGTGTTTGCTGATGAATTTTCGGAAAACAAACTTCCGAAGCACATTCAATGTGTCTTATTCTAAATGCACTCTGACCAGGTGGGTTTCATCAAGAAAAGCTGTCACAATCGAAAGAATGAAATTTATTTTCTGTTGCCCTTTCGGCACCAACGATTTACCGTGAAATCACTGCGACCGCCCATATCAGCATGTTCATTATACAAATGTTACCTTCAAGTACTAGTATCGTCGACTTTTTGTACCCAGTTTCATGGAGGAAACGTCCGAAAACACCTGTTTATTTCTTGCAATGGAAATGACACAATTTTGCAAGCTACACTCGGTAAGATTGAAAGAAAGATACTATTCAAATATGACCAAAACAGGCTAGCACACAGGCCTAACGGTCATAAACAAAACAGAGAGATTTGATTGGCCCATGATCTGTTGGGCTGGGCTTGCAAATTTTGATTGAAGTTTGTAGAATCTACGGACTCGTTAAAAAATCTGGCGAAGTTTATTCAGCTCAAAATGTTTAACAACAGATAACAATAAAAATAATGATTATTAATATAAAAACTAATAATATGAAAATTACATAGGATAGTGTTACTTTCACTGAGCTTTCAGTGCAGTTAGCTGGAAAGGTCGAAGTTAAAGTTTGGCAAACACACGTTGAGACTAGTTGAGACTTTAAAAGCTTCTTCAAACTGGGATTGAACAAAGGAGTGTTGGCTCAGTGAACGTGTTAGCTCAGTGGTTAACGCCGGTGCCTTTCAATCATAAGGTCCCGGGGTCGAGTCACTCCAAGATTAATGTATGTTGTCCAGTTACAGAGTTGTTGAAAATTGACAATTCATAATCATGGACGCTTAAATATGAGTATAAGAGACCGACTTCGGTCAGCTTGCAGCTTTGATTTTCCAATAAGGTTTCTTCGCAGGTTCCTGCTTGTAGGAGGATCTAAAATACGTACATACATACAAAGACAGAAATATATCCATTCCTGACCAGACAAGATTTGCATTTATAGCAGACAACAATACAACAGAATGAACCATTAACTTGTCAGAGTATAATCATCATTATTGCTTTTCCTAATTCCATTTCTTCCAATACTGATCAAAATTAGTCATGTTTTTATCAATATTTTTCAATCTCTACTCAATGCATGGATGGTAAATTTTTCTGAGAAAACACCATTTCAGGTTCTTTGTCCTCCTGAATTGTCAGACAAAATGATCATGAAAGCTTGGAGTGAGGAGAAGTGACAAGGCATATGGAACAGGGAATGATAAAAGGGCTTCTATGAGAATGCTTCACAGTTTAACTCCTTTTTATACTTGGCTAAGGCACTGAGAGTTCTAGGCGTGATTGTCAGGCTATAACAAACAACAGTGAATAACTGCATTTTATCAAAACAACCAGTGGCAATGTAATTACGTCTATGCAAATTAGAAGGTTATTTGTTAATTTCAAGACTAAAAAACATGAACACACCCTCCAACTGCTTCACAATAGAGCTGAAGTAAGCCTTGAGAGATTCGTCAGTTGTAACCAGCATGGAGAGACCATATTTTTTCGTCATCGTAAAGTGTTCCGGCGGATAGATACCCCTCTGGTACAGAATGCTGTTTATACCATAATCTATTTACCCAGAAAAGAAGGAAAAGTATTAAAAAAAATTAGCAAATTTTGAAGTAGGCTATAAATGTAAATTTTTCAGTAAACTATGTGTTTGGGTTAGTAGTAATTATACGTGTGGCTTTCCCAGAATATGTCCTGTTGGTTTTGTCCAGGTTTATTGGCATGACAAAGTTGTAACAAATACTCTCACAACTTTCTCCACAGTGACTTTGAGCACAGAAAGGCAAAGTGTCAACAGGAACAGACCTTCCATAGTTTTGATTTTGAACCTTCAAAATCTGGTACCATTGTCATGCAGCCCAATTTTCCACACAAATTTGATGAGAAACTGTCAACCCTTCAAATTCCTCTGGTTGTGTAATTAACTGAGAGTTAGGCTAGTCCTATCCCCAGTTTGAAACTTGCAATTCGCCAATTAAGTCAAGTAGATGAAAGGTTGCTCTTACTAAGGCTAGGCCAACAACCTACCTACGCCTAGACCCAGGGAAGGCCTATCAAAATGGCTAAATGTGTAATGTAACCGTAACTGAATTAAGTTCTTAACCATACAGTGTGGGTATGGATTCTGCGATCGGATAAATGCGTGTGCGAACGAGAAGCTTCAAGACTGATTATTTCGATCATAACGAGGATTAAACATGCTAATATACTTTTAATTATTTCCCACAACTTACGAAAGAACTCTGCCACGATTTCAGCTGAACCCTTGAGGGTGATAGTACTCGCACTCGATGTTGCCGCCATTTCGAATCAAAATAGTCTGACTGTCCGTGCCGGTGGCAGACGAATAATATTTGCCTCTTTCGGATACAGACAAACTTCATTGAGACGCTACTGGTAGAGACCCTATACTGGCTCTCTAGCTACTGGAAGTATATACGCCCGCTAAAAGGGTTCACCAGGGCAGGGGCGTCAATCCGATTGAAACGTTGGGGGGGGGGACGTAATGGATTCGAGTATTCCAGCCGTAAGTACTATCTAAGCGGAGCGCCACCATCGGTTGGCGCGCAGCGTACCAAGAAAATTTCAGATTTCAATACCTGCCAGATCGCTTGAGATGGCACTTGCCCGGCTGGATAGCAGCCATCTAGTTGCGTGATTTCGGGAGCAAATTACAAATTCGTCAGTCGGGAGATCTGCAATAAAGTTCATGCGACCTTCATTTTTGGTGGATTATTTCTTTTATTAGTGATTCCAAATTTCCAATTGACATGAACATTAGAACCCAGTGCAAGTTGACAAATGATGCGGCGAACTGGAAACCCAGCCCCATTTTGCCCTATGTTTGAGGATAGAATACCCCTCATTTGTTCGAACCCATGACAACTAACAATCTGTGAATAAATTTACTTCGAAATGGGCACATTATATTGCACCAAGTTGAGCAAGGAATGACCCCAGGGCAACCTTTTTGAATGAATGGGCCAGATTTTAGGAGCCTGAAAGATTGACAGGGCCGCACCTAACCAACGACCTGCTGTTGAATTCAAACCTTTGATTCCGAGGACGTTCAAGCAATCATGTGTGTACTATTCTGTATTCACAAAAACATAATGTCAATACAGTACAGTTGAAAATTACTGGTGAAAATAGCTGACCTACCTGACAGCATCATTAGTGCAGATAAATTCTAAGCAGCTAGTTCGTTTTTTTGTGATGATGTAAAATAGATTGATTTTTTCTATTTCTTGAGACATCTCACGGGCCGCAAAAAAAATCACTGGTGGGCCACATGTGGCCCGCGGGCCGTAGGTTGCCCACCCCTGGCCTATTGGAACACTGTCCCAAAATGTCCCCGGACATTTAGGCGAAGGAAGCTATCCGCCGCGACTGCATGTGAGTTTCGCGACTTGCCGTCCTGGAAGAATGCTGACACAGTGTATCGCCGTGTGTTTAAAGGCACTGAAAACTCGCCCAAACCGCGTGCCGCGCTCTTAAAAAG
The DNA here is from genome assembly GCA_000934455.1 of Apostichopus parvimensis. Classification (NCBI taxonomy): domain Eukaryota; kingdom Metazoa; phylum Echinodermata; class Holothuroidea; order Aspidochirotida; family Stichopodidae; genus Apostichopus; species Apostichopus parvimensis. Next base: position 15,690 of record KN886669.1, read on the forward strand.
TTAACTTTCCGTTGCTTGCAAGTGAAGTTTTTTCGTGTCGCTACAAAATGCAGGCAGTAATGAAACGTAATACCTTGTTATCTTTTATATAGACCTGAGATGTCCATCGCTGCTATGTACACTGTGTTGTAGGTAACTAGGTCAGATTATCGGCATGATCGAGACGTTTCTTTGTGCGCGAATCTTCAATGCCTTTTAAGACCATTAACAACTGTACATGGGTTTTAAACATGCAATGTTGTTCATTGGATGTTTACGGATATCCCGCATTTTAAGTTATCTTATAGGCCTATAGCTGCGCGTCGATCCAGTCTGACGTCCCTCCCCACCATCCTCCTCGGCCCCACCCCTCCAGTACAGTGGCGGAGCGTCCATTCAGTCAGGGGGAGGATCCCCCCCCCCCCCTGACGGACTCAAATGGACTGCTGGCGCCCTTTTCAGCTTTTTACCACTTTTTACTTATTCGCGATTATTGACTTTTTTACTGCGCTCTCATCTACCTATTGACATTTGTCACATTTTGTTGGTGTAATTTTCTGACAAAATGCTCTAACGTACGGCGGTCTTTAATTTATCGGCACTTAATTCCGTTGTACGAAACTATTTCCAAGAACTGTACGGGGTTGTCGATCTATATTTTCGAAAACATGAGCACTCACAGAGATACCACAGGGATTGTGATAAAGCGCATGCACTTTCAACCTCCATATAACCTTCCGAGTTGTCACAAATGGCGATGACACCTATTTATTCTTCGTTTATCTGCAAATTAGCAAGGCCCGGAAAGGGTCATTTCTGGCGATCTAGGGAGTATCTTTACTCAAAAAATTTCTGTACGCTCCGCGCCAACCTATGGTGGCACTCCGCTTCGATAGTGTCGAAAGCGCCCGTACAGGCAATTCTCGCCCCCCTGACCAATACCCCTAGCTCCGCCACTGCTCCAGTTGATCGAGAGAAATACTATGCCTTCTCAGAATGTGAATTCTCAGAATTGTGAGTTGGCGATCCTTGTGATGAATTGATCAATATGAAAGTTGCCCAAGCTATACTTGGCAAACTTGACAAAATCTCTAGTAACTTAATCATAGTTTTTATTTCATCTGAGAAGTTGCATTAGGCTCCCTTTCTCTGTGGAGAAACGGTTTTGTTGCTGCAGTGCAAGATATTTTCCCAATCAAACAATTTCTTTCCTAAAGCCTCTACATTTGTTATCGGTATTTTTGTGCTGTTCATGATCTTCGACTTGTGTTGCAATCTTGGTCAATTCCCGGGTCAGTGTGAAACTGAATCTGAGCTGTTGCTGCAAATCAAAATATGAAGTGCGACCTATCGATTTAAGTTGCTTTGAGAAAATCACTTGAAACGACAAAAATGCCATCAGGTTCAATAAGACTTGAGGGTATAGAAGTGATACCAGCCAAAACTGAGGGTAAGCAAGACGTTTACTCTGATGGTAACTTCGTTCTCGCAAAGCCACGGTGAGTTACGGAAGTTGACAATAACTTTGTAATAACATAGATTAGGCCTAGGTTTGGCTTAGGTGATTGTGTACACAATACGACCAAGTTAGGCCTAGGCCTGCAATAAGGTAGTATATTTTATTAAGGTACGGGTTCCGCGATGTGGTGATCAGTTCTTTCGTCTTTGAGTTAAAATCTCAGCGAATCATGAAGTGAAATATACACCCTTATGATGATTAAGGTAATAAAACATAAACATTATTGGGCGGGGGAGGGGCAGAATTGAAAGAGGATGTGCTCGCAACCATTTCAGAATGCAAATTAGAGTTATAAAACACTTTTACTGGCTGTTATACATGAATAAACCTGCACAACAAGCTACTTTCAATTAATAAGCTACAGTCTTTTTAAAAATTGTACTTTTACAGCTGGGTGTCAGATGAGGAAGCCATTCACTGCCCACTGTGCCAGCAGAAATTTAGCCAGTTGAGGAGAAAGCACCATTGTCGTCAGTGCGGTCAGGTATTTTGCAGCAAGTGTTGTAAAGCCAATGTTCCTTTACCACAACTAGGTTTGGAGAATCCAGAAAGAGTTTGTGATGGCTGTCTCCCTGTGGTAGAATTGGTCACTAAGTCATGGTCACAACAGACAGTAAGTACTAAGAGAAACTTTATGCTGTGATGAATTAATACCCATGATGCAAACATAGTTAGCAAGGACTAGTTGCATAAATGGTCTTTATCTTAACTTAAGTTAATATCTGAAAATACTAAGGTTATGTGGAATAATAACACTATACATCTCAGATATGCATTTTTTTGGTATAGATTTTGCATTGCAATTAACGGTCAAACTGCCAGATATATGGAAAAAAAATGGAAATATACAGTCATCCAGGAATATAGTCAGTTTGCTATGTGTGATGCCTACAGTACATGAAGTAGTTCCTTTCAGCCAAAGATAGAACCAATTCTAAGAGATAATTAATCTCTGGATTGTATGATAATTCCTAGAGCATGTAGTACCCAGTTGGAGTTCTCTAATTAAGATCCTCTTCACCGACTTTGTACCCGTAGTCGTTTCAACTTGAGTCCATTCAGGGCCTACTGGAACAACTCCACGAACCCACTGGGATGAGAAATGTGATTCAGCTAGGTGGTCTTCAGACCATAATATCACTTGCAAGAAGCAACTCGGTAGAAGTTCGCAAGAGTTCTGCGGAGGCGCTGCACCTGCTTTCCATGCATGAACCACTACACATGATACTCATGGAAAGTGGAATTGTGAAAGCATTATGCGGGTGAGTTGTGAACACCTTTTGAAATTGAATCCTTTAGAAACTATGAGAGAGAGAAATATGCTTGTGAACTTTGGATGAAAAATGGAATAATAACATAAAATTCAAACAGTATGATTCCGTTGAAAAATGAAGATTTCAAAAGTCTTCTTAAATTTTTGGCCTATCGCTTTCATCTCTTCTTAATGCTCTCCAAAATTGTTTATATCCATAAACATTCAGTTATAATTCTCTGCATTCTCCAAAATCAGCATGGAATGGGAGGGAGGGAAGGAGGCAGAGGTTAGGGGAAATATTGTGGTTATGGAAATGGCAATAAGTCTGCCTATGTTCAAGCTTAAGGGGACAATGTTCAAGATTATAATTACCTTGCAAACAAGTAAAGTTATTTATTGTATGACGACTCAGGAATCAGCAAAAATGGTTGGTCGTCTTTCCCATCTGTCAACTGCTCTACTGATCAAATGTATTCATACGACAACCAGCATGGGCGGTATGAATCACGTATTTCAAACATTTAAGTGAGTCAAAAAACAACCAAAATACTGCCAATTGTTGGTGTCTTACCATCCATGAAAGTTGTCTTTCACTCTAGAGATTGTCATGATGTACCGATCCAAGTAGTGAATCATTAAAATTATAGGTCAGGTGCCTCACCACATTTTGTTTCCAGTTAATTTTACTGGTGCACTAAAAGCAATCAACTAGTTCTTTCTCCATTTTGTAGAATGTTGAATTCTGCGTCAGAGGCAGACGAGCAGCTCCTTAGTTACCTGATTGGTTCATTAATGATCTTTGCAAAAGCTCCTCAGCTCCAGATCAGAGGCAAGTATATATTCACACTACAACCCATGCAAATGTAACATCCTATAATAAAGACTGATGGCCCACTATGTGTTTCATGAAATAACAAACGACTGCATTCAAGCGTATAGTTAACTCTCACACTTAACCTTTATCCCTCATTTGTATATCCGAAATGCTATAGAAATGATGCCCTGTATTTTTGTAACAATAGTTAATCTTTATATTCACTGATGCATGTTAGCTGTCGGCGAGCCCTGGCTCTCTGGTGGAGAAGGCTGGTTGAGTTGGCCACAAGGTGTTACAAGGAAGAAAGTTGATTTTATATATGTAACGCACGGTCCCTAGTGTTGTACATAGTACTTTGATTTAATATATTTTAAGCACGGTTGTAGTGTTGTACATAGTACTTTGATTAAATATATGTTTCGCACGGTATAGTGTTGTACATAGTATATTTTTGTATCCTTCCGAACTCTACATTTACCGTAATCGGCCTCGCTTACACAAATATTTTCTAATTCTGTTCTGAGTATTTCACACCGCTGATGGCCAAAACAAAGAAAAAAGCGCCGTCGAATCATTATAATGTTGTTACCCTTTTGGGTTGTCCATTCTAAGTTATGCTTGCTAGACCAGTATCATTCTATATTTTTAGGATTTGCTTCATGTTTCTTTACTCTTGCTTTCAGTGGTTCAGGATGGTGCTCTGCCTCCCGTCTTGGCGTTATGCGGTATGAGTGTCTCGGAAGCAATCGCTCTCATAGCGGTGAGAACCCTGAACCTATTGATGGAAAACATCGGCAGTCATACAGCGTTAATAGAGGTAAAAAATCACGGTAGATGTCTTGCGCACTTTCAGGAAGTTGCTAAGTTTAATTGATCAAGAATTGCCATAGATAAGAGGAGATGGCCAAACTATTCTAAACTTTTCAATAAACTAAACTTTTTAATAAAACTTAACTTTTTAATAAAAATTTTTTTTTTTTTTTAAAATGGTTCAAACAGGAAATTCCCACAGCTTTTTTTTTTAGCCTCTGAAGAAGATCCTGCTAGGATCGAAACGTCAGGCCTACTTACTTTTACACACTTTTCAATGTTTGTGAGTGTATGGAATTTCATTGCATGTGCAATAATATAAAGACTTCCTTCTCATATTTTCTATCAATAGAGTGACAGGAATGCCCTCCCAAGGTTACTGGCATTAACTTTATCAGATGATGAACAGGTAAGGGACTTAAAGAGGTTATGAAATGAAAAATTTTCATGTCTTAGAATGGTTTATCTACATTACTACAACACCATCCATGCACAACTTTCCGTAAATACGGCTTCAAACGCCAGAAATTCGCTCTCAAAGTATTCCCCAGAGACCTCTCGAGCTGCCACTCGTAAAAAAAAGCAAAGCTGCCCACCGCAGTTCATCTGACGTCATCAAAGGAACCATT
>KN886669.1:21553-38351 GCA_000934455.1 Apostichopus parvimensis
ATTTACGAGATAAATTTACGTAAAAACAAACTCCAAACACCAAATCTCAATTACTAAGGAGCACTGCAACATTGTAATGGTGTGTGTTCTCAGACGTTTAAGAATGCAAACATAGCGTCTCGGAAGTGAGCTGAGTTCCTCGACTGACGTCACGCCGCGTTACCGTAAATACAACAATTTTTAGAAAGTTTTTATTACCCTCGAAGTTTTGATCGTTTATTCCTCGAAGATGCAAGCTTCGTTTGACACAAATTGGGTATCATTGGAAAGCTACGAGTGTACAGAATACGATGATAAAGAATTTTTTTTTCATTTCATAACCTCTTTAAGAAACGAGTGTGGAGAAATAGAGAGGTAGGGGTGAAGAAAATGGTATTCTGCCAAATGAATTGCTATGAAAGAATTTTTGAGGAGAAACAAACTTTTGTAGTTTGTACCAATTTCTTCAGCTTACTCTATACCAGTGGCGTAGGAAGGTACTTTTGAGTGGGGGGGCTGAAGACTGATGGCCGGCCTGGGGAGGGGTCTAAGGGGAGGGGGTGTTTTTGCATTTCCAGGTGGCCTCAGATGCAATTTGGTGCAATATAGCACACTTCAACACCCACTCCATTTTGTAAATAATTTTGCCTTTTGACCTGGACTTAGATGCAATTTGGTGCTCCAAATGAGATTTTTTTGTCATTTGGAAATGAAAAAGGGGTTTTCTGACTTGCGAAGTGGGGGGGCGGAATGATACTTCCACCCCTCCACATTTTTCACTGGGGGGGCTGGCGCCCCCCAGTTCCTACGCCCTTGCTCTATACCTCCATTCTCCTCCCTTTCCTCCCCTCCACACTTATTAACAGTGTGGTTTTCAGTATGCCCCTTCATGGTGTAGTCATTTTGATGATTTGTAACATGCCAATAAGGTATTGAACAATCAAATACCAAAAATTTTTTTTACCCCACCGCAGCCAAATTTATTTAATTGTTGTGTTTTAATGGTCAGTGATTTTGATTACAATTGGTAAGAGGTTAAGGTGATCCTTAAGGCGATCCCACGTCTTTGAAATGTGCAGCAAGACTAGCTAACTTCTCTCGACAAGATTTGAAGAAGGTGACTACTTGCGGCTAATCAAAATGAAAACCATTCAATCACAAGGTATAAAGGACCCAATCAGAACATCATTACACTTCTTCCAATTAATAATGATTTAAGAAAGTGTAATTTTAAGCCTGCATAATCGTTAGGTTGAAGGGCAATCATACTAGTGATACATGATACAAAAATTTCACTTTGTACAAACCTGTCCATCTTGGTTTACCCCAATGGACCCTCTGCAATTCATAAGCAGCTTTTAGTAGTAGTAGTAAGTTGAGTCTCGTCTAACCGACATTCTCAGTGATTAACCTCCGCCACGTATCACGATCTTGCGCAAGGTTTATTGTTTCCTCAAAATTGTTAATGTTAACGTCTTTAAATTGCAACTTTATTTTTCCAAGCAAGGTAGTCACAGGCCTTCCTACTGGTTTAGCAGTATGTCTCAATGCTTCTCTTAAAGCAACCTTTGCTGGAGCGTCCTCCTGGAGTCTTGCTACATGACCGAAAAATCTCAATCTTCTATGTGCGACTATGGATGACCAAGGTGTTTGGTTGGTTTCATTGTAGAGCTCATCGTTTGATAACCAATTGTCATTGGTCCATCTAATGTTGAGAATATTACGAAGTAGTCTCCTTTGAAAAGTGTCTTTTAAGTAGCTTTTCCAAGGAAATATTTCCAGTAGGAAGCAAACACTGGCATGAGTATCAACTTTTCACAACAATTCCATTTTTTGATACTTTCATGCAAAAATTAACAATATTGAGAACACTTATGAGAATAACAAAAGTAGTACACTCACAGTTCTGTCTCTTTACCAAGCGCATCCTTGTCAGCGAACAAATTATTCATTCTCACAAGAATGATTAAACGAAACGATACAAAAAAAACCTTGAATTTTGAATTATAACTGCAGATGCAAGAAGTGTCCCTGAAAACATTGGCAAGGTTATCGATGGGCTCTGACTGGCACAGACACAGAATTGTACAGGTAAATGATCTCTTTCAGAGTTATAGTCAAATCCTATCATTCTTTGAAAAAAAAAATTATATATTGATATATATTTATAATTATTTTTAAGGAAAGATTTTACTTTGAAAGTCCAAAGTATTACCTTAGAAAATGGTTAGAACATGAGAATAATGTAAGCAAAACTCCCGTTCGGGTTGATCGTAGGGCCTACCACTACTATTGCCTTAGTTCAGAATCTCAAAGTTATGGAGGATGATGATACAAATTTTGATCATTTTACCAATGTGGGTGTATGTAGTTACAATGCAATCTGAATTTGATGTAAGCAACTAGTCTTCCAGATGGACCTCCTAAGCTGAGTTCGCTCGTCTGAATTTCTGAACGGACCATTAAAGATTTATCCTGTGCTTTGTTGCGAACATTTCTCAAGCTTTGTGCAATAACATGACGAATCTAAATTGCAACAGCAGAGTGCATTATCACCACAGACCAGCTGAAACAATAAATGAAGATGTTTTTCTTCATAACATGAATTTCATGTGATCAAAGAGGCAGAATTGCAAAATAACTTGCCCTCGTGTTTCATTATTTTGTTTTCGTTTTACAGGAAGATTTTTCGGCGGGCAAATGTCTAATGAGATCTTTACAACGGCAACCCAAGAACATGCAGGTCCTTTGTAATGCAGCTTGCTTGGTCGCAAATCTTGCCACTTCGGAACAGGACCAAGTAAGTTCATTTAGTTCAACTGTTTTGTTCTTTATAATATTCATCTTAACGATCCGTTGCGAATTTTGAAAGGAGATAAATTTCATCAGTTTAAAAATCCCAAGTACCAGCACTAGTGCACACTCCATAGTATGAGATATTACTTTTCAATCTAACATACTTTGATCGAAATTGCACATGTACAGTAGGAACTTTTTTATCTTTTAAATTCTCACATAATTTTATAACATATTCGTCTTTGTCAAATTGTTTTTGGTCCGGGGACTGGATACAAAATTTCATTGCTTACAATTCTGCCTCACATGTTGATGAAGTCGCGGTGAACAACACTGTAAAAGATATGAAGTTAAAATCTCACTTTCAAGCAGCTTTTCAAGTTTGATCAACAGTTTCACCAAACCTAACGGTTGTTACTATTATTATTATTTGGGTTTACAGTCTTGTTCAGGGCCAAGGCCCTCTCACACGACTTTACAACTTAACCCTGGTCATTGGTAACTTGTCACACCTACACACCAAAGTGTGCACAATTCAATCAATCTCTCCTGGGGCACCACGATGCAACACAACCACATGTCCTCCGGGGGACTACCCATAGGGTGCAGCCACAAACCGGCGCACGCAACTATATTTACAAGTTACCTCGCAAGTCCCCATTTATACACCTGGGTGAAGAGAGGCAATGGAGATTAAGTGCCTTGCCCAAGGACACAACGCAATGATCTGACCAGGGCTCGAACCTGTAATCCTTAGATCACAAGTCCACTGCCTTAACCACTTGACCACAACGCCCTCAAATAAGACTACAGTCAACCACACTGAAACACACTTCTAAATTTTATTCAACAAATGGAGGTTAATGAGCCAGTTATTGAATGCATAGGTTTCTACTCTCAACATTCTGTCGCTCTGACAGTATTAAACGCGTTATACAGTACATTGGAAAAATTATTATATATGAGAAAGTATTCAACTGTTACTTTTACAAATTGAAATGTGACTAGGCTGTCAAATTATTGACCTTCATTGAGGCGAGTGAGGGGTGTGCTGCGGATCCACTCACATAAAAGGGTCTGACAAAGCCTAATGGGGGCCTGTTAACGTTTAAATACTGACTTGTATACACAGTCAAAAACAGTCAGGATAGGTGCCAACTTTGGCCAGAAAAAGGACATTTTTCTGACCTTAGCCCCAACTACGGTTGGAGGTGTTGTCACTGGTGAAACCCACTATTTCAGTGGGTCCTTGAAGTTACATTTCTTGATTGCTCCAAAGGCAATCTGTAGGTAAAACGTTGAGAACTTAGGAACTTGAGAACTTGAGGTAAGACATAATAATATTGTCAACATCGATAGTTCTTGATCTCTGGGAAAGGTAGAAACCAGAAGGGAAGGACTTTTGTAAAGTTTTAATAATTTCTAGTATGCTCAAATTAGAGGCAATGCTAATGATTCGTACTACAAAACGGTTCAAAATAAAACCAAATCAGCAAAACTTTGTAGTACTTTTTTCCCGCTCCACCCCCCACTCCCCCCCAAACCCTGCCTACATGCATATTGGAGAGCACAGTCTTGCCAGTTAAAGGAGAAGTTGACTTCACTATCTATTGTTACAAACCTAGGAACGGAAACATGTGTTTTTGAATGACGAGATTTACCTTGGTCCTAATGCAATAATCAACTTGGTGGTAGTGCATTGTCTTTAAATATGGGTGTCTGCAGTGGGGGGGGGGGGGTTTAGGGAGTGGGCAGGAGGCGGGAGAGAACACCATCATTCCTGGAAAAATCAAAACCCCTGACATGGGTATGATGTACCAGTTCAGTTTTAAAGGGTGTGAAGACTCGCGCAAAAAGAAACGTCTAATGCCGGTAATCTGACCTAGTTTCAAATGAGGTGTAACAGAAGTGTTAAACACCACCGTCGATCCCAGAAAATACACACACAGCTTGCTACCGTCGGTAACTAGATACTAGTGTACAGTCAGTACATACAGCTGCGGTCAATATCCACAGCACAGTGTACAAACGATACAGCGATGGACATCTCAGGTCCAGCTAAAGATAACAAGGTATCACGTATCCCTACTGTCTGCATTTTGTAGCGACAAGAGAAAAACTTCACTTGTAAGCAATGGAAAGTTAACTTTTTAAAGATGGCGGCACGCTGTTTGGGGCGAGTCTTCAATGCCTTTAATGGTGGTAAGGTGGATAATTCTGTTTTATTGTAAACCGGTTTAACAGGTCTATCAAAGTCCTTAATATTCTCTTCCCCTTTTGGATTTCTTTTCGTCAGCCGACGTCTAATAATGCGATACATTTCATCTGGGTTTTTCAACCCAGGTGATACGATGCAAACTCGGTCCTAACAATACCCGAGTCACCATTCTGCCATTGTATCTTCCACTGTTCAGCCATGAGCCAACACATGGAAACTTCCTTCCATCATTTTCATTTTTGTCCCCCCAGAGCAGTCTCTCTGAGTGTCTAGATTCGATGTGCTCTCTTCTCAACAAGTTCAAGGATCACAACGACCTCTTGTCTCATGTCGTCAGAGGCTTGGCAAATTTCTCGGCATTCCATCAAAATGTTTATCGGTTGGTAAGTTTGAGCATCTAGTAGTCTGAAATAAAGTTCCCTAGTCCACAAGGAAGGCGGTTGTGAATTGATATAAAGTATGTCAGTATGCACTGGTACTGCAGTAGTATGCTAAAACAACTACCTGCAAAGAAGTCGTAGAGTTTCCCACTCCAAACCACTCAGTGGGCTCAATGTTTGCATATTTTATAATTTTCATGTCATGCTTTGGAAGCACTTGTACTGACAGTTTGACATCTCTATTAGAAAAAGGTTTGGAACTGCTCACACTGTTAGTACGAGTGCCTTAAAGTGTGATATGAGAGGTCCGTATCGAGAGAGCCTTAAAAACTTGTCTCAAGTGGCTCTCTTAACATGAATGCTCCATTAACATTAACATTGTTGCAACAATTAATGTAATAGCCTTAAAGGTAGTCAGTATAGGCCCCAAACTATAGCACACTATAATTGCTAGAAGTTTTCAAAAAGTACTTTCCAGGAGGTCTTTACTCTCCAAATTGATCCCAGACATTTTTAAGGAACACACAAGATGACTGAATGTACCAGTGAGGAAAATTTCCTCCAAGGTTGTAATGAAAACACTTTAAGAATTTTGACCAAAGGTGACCATATTTGAATATCTAGCATATTTGGGGTCAATACAGCATACCTTTAACGTAGGTTGTCATCACAAGGTTGCCATCATATGTATAAAAGATGTCTCCTGTTAGCCCCAGGTAAACAATGAATACTTTCATATAATATTCTTTTGTCCTGATATGAGGTAACACCACTGTGGGCCATTTTAATTCAATGCATTCCCAAACCTTCAGATTTGGAATAGAACATGCTACGAGTATTTGCAGACGGTTTACATTCAGTGTGTTCACATATGAACTGTCTGTACATGAATAGCGCCCTCTATTGCATAGTTCTGAAACTATATATATAGATATATTTTATACAAGTGGTATAAGCAATATGTGAAAGAGTGGGGGAGATGGGGAGGTGGGGTTAGTTGGGGGGTGGGGATGGGTAGTTGTACTTCTCCTTGATTAATCTTCTAGTACCATATCTAGATCAGCTCGTGTAATGATATTCTGTCATTTCAACCATTTTCTTTAGATGGTTGTTTTATTCTCATCTCATCTGTCTTCTTCTTGCCTAGAGGCAAATAAGGCCTCCACAGAGCGTCTCCATTCATCTCGGTCGGCAGCTGTGTTTCTGGCTGCATTCCATGTTTTATTAGTGTAAACTAATTTAATAAAGTTGTCTATTGCATTGGTGCAATAGGCTTATCTCTCAGTCCTGTCTGAGACAAACAAGTCAAAGGTCAAAAGTGTTGAAAGTTATAATTAACACTATTAAAATTGCTGTTCTTAGCAGAGTGCTTGGTATAGTGTGTGTCAATGATAGATAATTTGTGTGCACAAAGTTAAAGGTTAGTTTAATTGTGCCAAATATGAAAGCAGAAGTTGAGAAATTTAACCAATGTCGTATGTTATTATTTGATTTTTTGGTCTTTTCTCTCCTCAGGAGCAGCATCTCTCTAAGGTTATTTCTGTGGGTTTGAAGGTAAAGAACTAAATTTAATGCTACTTTTGTCGAGGAAAAGCAATTGTGATCTGTCGTCTTTAGAAATAACACAGGAGAACGAAGAAAATACTTGATATAATGTCAATATTATTTGGTGTTGTGTTCAGGTCAGGCAAATATCACTAAAGACGGATATAAAAATAAGTCGAGCACTTTCTGCCTGGAAAATCTTCCTTAGGGTAGTCTGGGTGACTTCAAACAAACTGACAAAATATTCAACATGGCTAATATACTAGAAAACTACATTTTAAAAAAGGAAGAAACTTCTTTTTCATGCTTGGAAACATGTGACAATTATGTTGTAAAAGAAACTTAGAAGGATCCCTTAATTTAAATCAATTAGCAATGTTATTTTGAGATCACTTCTTTAGTTTGGTGACATTGACAACAACCAAAATACAAGAAATGCCCTTTCAATACAGAAACGTCTCTGAAAATTACTTAGAAATTAACTTGTATGTTTTTTCATAAATTACTCCCTAAACATATTTTTTAATGTGGTAGATTTATTTGCTCTGTAGAAGACCAGAAATACTCTTGGCAGAGTTTAACCAATCTAAAGGTTCCATATAATTTTTCAACTCTGTTTGGGTTCGTACAATTGGTTTTATCTTACAGTCTCACTTTATCACAGTGCGTGAAACGCGGTAACGCCCCTTATTAAGCAGCTCATCAATTATACGAGGTTCTGACTCCGTCAAATGAAGCGACCTGCTCAAAAGTGCGTATAGGTCACGCCGTCTCTGAAAGTGCCCTTGAAAACCGAAAATACCTCTTTCTTTCCCGACAGATATTAATTAGCATAACGTCCTCAAGATTGTTGACAATACCATAAATAGACAACCAATTAGCATTCATCAATTTGGTGACATCATTGATCTCATGCCGCTGTGCCATTTGACCCAGTCAGTTGGTGCTAGCTTGTACCAGCCGTATCAATAATTAGTTCTCATCGTATGAAAAACAAAAAAACCTTGATATGATAAAACAAACAGGTTTACTTTATTTATCTGCAGATCTTTGATAGTTGTTGATTGGAAAGGTTTTTCGAGCTACTGTTACAAATAGAAAATTGCCCCCGAGTGTTGATTCTGTGGTTAATGTAACTCTACAGAAAAATTAATGTATAACTTTTCTGGAGATAGTCGGTGGCTTAATTAGCTGTCTGGTATCTGTAATTAATTGTTTCTCTATGCTAATAGTTGATAGCGTTTTGGTAATACACAGCTTACAACGTCAACTTCTGTTTAAAAAAAACGTACAACACTTTCAGTATGATTAGTATAGGTCATGGAATAATAATTCCTTTTGTTCCTTATAATTTGATCCTCTTTTGCTTTCAGTATTGAATGTTAACCTCTATAATGTTATTATGTGAATGTATTTTTGTCAGTATTTGAATGTTGTCTTCTTTCCTGTTATGTGTATGTATTTTTGTCAGTATTTGAATGTTGCCCACTAAGCTGTTACTATGTGAATGTGTTTTTGTCAGTATTTGAATGTTGTCTTCTTTCATGTTGTTATGTGAATGTTTTCTGTCAGTATTGAATGTTACCCACTAAGCTGTTACTATGTGAATGTATTTTGTCTGTATTTGAATGTTACCCACTAAGCTGTTACTATGTGAATGTTTTCTGTTAGTATTGAATGTTACCCACTAAGCTGTTACTATGTGAATGTGTTTTTGTCAGTATTTGAATGTTGCCTTCTTTTCTGTTATTATGTAAATGTTTTCTTTCAGTATTTGAATGTTACCTTTTGTCCTGTTATTATGTGAATGTATTTTTGTCAGTATTTGAATGTTGTCTTCTTTCCTGTTATTATGTGTATGTATTTTTGTCAGTATTTGAATGTTGCCCACTAAGCTGTTACTATGTGAATGTGTTTTTGTCAGTATTTGAATGTTGCCTTCTTTTCTGTTATTATGTGAATGTTTTCTGTCAGTATTTGAATGTTACCTTCTTCATGTGACAAAGCCTCAGTCGCTGTCACTATGTCAATGTTACTCTCTACTGTCAGTATGCTAACCTATTTTCTGTCAGTATGTCATTAAAGATCATGACAATTAATGTTCTGATAATTAATAAGAATGTATCTGCCATATTTTTATTCTCCTTTTGTACTCAAAATATTCTGTTTATATATTTTCCAGTCAGATAACCAGTCAATTAACCAACACAGCATGCGCTTCATTCTTCATGTCTTACATCGATCCCCTCAAAAAGCTGTGAGTGCCTTGCTAGGGTAAGTTGTAAGGAAACATCTGTATGGCAGTAAATGGGTCTTATACATGGTGGTATGCTTGGGGGGGGGGGAGCTTACCCTGCACTCCGTGGATAATTAAAATTGTAAACAAAAAAAGTAACCAATAAAAAAAAAATAGTTCTCTCATTAAAAAATTGTCTAATGGAAAATGTAATGATAGCCCACCCCCCCCCACTTCCAGCCCACACCAACACTTCCAGACATTGCAATGATTAACCAGTTCAGTTTTGATGGTTCAGCGATTAATATTTTTCAATATTTTTGCAAACAAATTAATCAGTTAATTCTTTGTATGAAAAACCCTCCTTTCTCGCATCCATCTTTGCATGTTATTTACTGCGGAAGTCGTATAATACGATATTTTTTCGTCTAGCTTTCTGGGATCGGGAATGTTTGTTTTTAGGAATGATAGCTGGTTTTCATGTGGTTACAACAGCTTGTTTTGTTTTGATGGTATTTTGCATTATTTTGTCCTTTTACCAACCAAGCTTTTGTCACAACTTTTGACAACATAGAAATTATGTATGAAATTTAGCCTAACCTGTTCAGAACCACACATTGTCATGAGTGTAGGCTAACAGCCTGAGATAGAAGAAGATAATACACTGCCAGTAGTGAGATGAGCCTCAAACTTCGAGAGCGTGGTGCAAAATTAGCCAAGGCGTCGGAATTGTGATCCTGCCTAGTCCATTACATTGCGTCCTTGGGCAAGATGCTTTATCTAAATTGCCTCTCTCCACCCAGGCAGGGGTTAAACGGGTACCTGTGAGCTAACTTGTCATTGGGCACAGTAGCAGCTGCCTGGAGGGATTGTCTCCAGGAAGGGGTAATATAACGTCTGTAAAGCACTGGTGTAAAGCGCTCTATATAAATGGAATATTATGATTATTAATTTTTTTATATTTTTTATTATTTCCCTGGCCAGAAATGGTGGCGATGATTTCCTATTTAGTATCTCCAAGACTGCCGGAATGGTGGACGCTATGCAAGGCAACTTGAAGCAGTATGTGAAAGAACTGTGTCCACCGTCATAATCTCAGGACACTAAACAAGAAGAAAACAACAACAACAACAACCCAAGAACTACTAGGAGCTACTCTACCCGGTAGAAAAAGGAAAAACTAAGATGCTTAATTGAATATAGCATGGAATAATAACAGAAAAAAATAATGATTAATCAACTTTTTGAAGGTGTTGAAATTTCCAGATTCAAAGTTGACATTACAATTTTACAAGTCGAAATTCAGAGATTTAAAAAAGAAAACCTTTTCCCAAAATTTAAAAGCTGACATTTTTGGGATTTCCGGATTTTTTTTCCCCTCCCAGATTAACTACAAAACAAAACAACTCTTTAGATCTGGTTGCTAGTAGCAACGATTAACAACCATATCAAGTATTGTTCCAAATATGGTTGATATAAACTCGGGCACTTTTCTATCTTATCACTTAATTCAATAGATAGCAAACGTGTCTGTATGAACCATTTCATTCAACTCTGACAAATGTACCTGTGACAATTTTACCACATCAGTGTTAACCACATGCAAGCAAATTCAAGCAATCATTGATGAAAATAATGATCCACATTTTCTGAATCATCCGAAATTGATAATTTGAATGACGGTTTCATCGACAGAGCTTTACTTCTGCAGAAGTATAGGTGGGAAGAAACTCACCAGATGTAGCACAAATTATTGGATGCAAAAAGTTGGCCTTGGTCATAAAATTCATTAAACATGGGGGTGGTGTGGGGGAGGGGGAATTGGAACAGGTGGAAGGGTGAAATGGGGTGGGGGGTGGACAGGAGTAACTAACCAAGGATGCACTCCATGACAAAGCTAGGCCACTCAGCTGAATCTTGGAATTAGCAAGAGAATTTCCAACCAATCAAATGATTATGTTATAATATCATGTACCTCATAATCCTTGAAGTATCTTGGGAGTCAACAAAAACCTTTGGATATAATACACATGTTATTGCCTCACTACAGTTGTAAACAGAGTGCTGAAATTGTGCTGACTAAATTGTATGGTGGGCACTAACAAAGGGACCTGAAACCAGATGTCTCCCCTTCCCCCTCCCCCTGCTCCCCCACCTATCCTTCAGCTTCCTCCCACCATTTTAATAGAAACCTCCTATTCAACAGTTAGAAGATGCCTGTGTGTTTGAATGGAAGAAGACATTTTTCCCATTTGAGAGGGGTGGGAATGTGAGAAAGGGGGGGGGGGGAGTGGGAGGTGTATCATATATATTTAATTTGTCCATCAAGTCATGAAGGCAAAAGAAAGATATAAAGGCAGTTATTCCAGTGGTTTAATTACAGGACAGAGTTATGAACCATGCCTATTTAGGGGCATGTGAATTGTCACATGCTGACTGTAGACAGTTTGGTGATTGTCACTGACTGCCTATTTAATAATTAGTTACTTTATCTACTATGCAAACCATATATATTTACATTCTTTAACTAATTAAGTTACTCATAGATTTATTAACAGTGATTATATGTAGCCTGACCATATGTTGCCTAACCCTATGTAGCCTAACATTCAAAAATCCTTTCATAGTTCCATAGATAAAATCTGTTCATAATCGTTTCTTCTTCATCTGGTGCTATCATAAATTACCTTCTGTAACCTTGCCAAATGATTAGCCTAATCATATTATTTTTGTATTATTTTTTTTTGTATTATAATATTCAAAGAGTAAAAAAAAATGTTTATATGCACATAATTTAACATGAGAAAGATTTACAACTTTGCGAAAGCAAAGAAGTCTTCAAATAGCCATATATTTTAAAAGTAATTTTGTTAAGAAGGGTTTAATCAAGATACAGTAAATTTGATTCTTTGTTTGAAGAACCATGTCAGGATAAATAATCATATTTCAAGTAAAATAAGCTATTCAATCAGACCGACAGTCCATTCTCATGTGGGTCTAGTGCTGTCAGGTGGGTCTAGTGCTGTCACGTGGATCCCACCGCTCTCACGTGGATCCCACCGCTCTCACGTGGATCCCACCGCTCTCACGTGGATCCCACCGCTCTCACCTGGATCCCACCGCTCTCACCTGGATCCCACCGCTCTCACCTGGATCCCACCGCTCTCACCTGGATCCCACCGCTCTCACCTGGGTCCCACCGCTCTCACCTGGGTCCCACTGTTGTCTTGTGGGTCTACTGCTTTCATGTGGGACTCACTGTAGTTGTGTGTGTCTAAGTGTGTCCATGTAGGTTCCACTGCTGTCATGTGGGTCTTCTGCTTTCACATGGATTACACTACTGTCATGTGGGTCCCACTGCTGTCATCTAGGTCCCACTGCTGTTGTGTGGGTCACCTGCTGCCATGTGGGTCCCACGGCTGTCATGTGTTTCTTGCAGTCTAACAGCAGTGGACTGATCAGAGGCAGTTTAAACCAAAAGCTTTTATTCTCATGACATAACCTGTCAGACAGGAGTAATAGACATTCAAAATTTTGTAGAAAAACAATTCCAATAATTTAGTACGATCATTAATGTAAATACTGACAGCCCGTTAGTGTAAGCGGGTTATTATATGTCACCCCATTTTTTGTTTGCTAGTTCTGAGAATATCTGTTAACTATTCCAAATAAACATCAAACTTGATTTAGGTCTACAAAACAATTCGTATACCTAGTGGGAAAAAAATCAATAGTTTTGTAATGTTAATAAAGAAACTCAACCAACCGCTTTGAAGATGGTTACACAAATACAGATATGTAAATACTGTTATTCTCCATTAATATTTTATTACTTATTCATTATTTTTTATTGTTGTTGTTAAAGTGATTAACCAACACGAACTAAACTATTGCAATCACTGTCTTAGTAAGACCTACTGTCTGTTTTTTTAAATTCAACTTCAAACATTAAATTGTTATTTATTTGAATTTAGGATTTGAATAAAAACAAACATGACCTTTCATGGGGTGTTTTGTTATTCTGATCATGTTTCCTCTCACACCATTTGACACAATTATCCACCATTTGAAAAATGCTTGGCACCATGGAACATTAGACGACGCAAAATACAAATTTACTACGATCCCTGTGTACCGACAATAGTCGCGTAGCCAGAAATTTGCCAAAGGAAGGGCGAAAATGTAGGCAAACTATCAGAGCCGTAGATACGGCCTTGCAAACTATCTAAGCGTAGCGGCACCATGGTTGGCACGAAGCGTATAAGAACATTTTGTCTGACTTGCCACCCAGATCGCTGGAAATGGCACTTCCCAGGCCTTGTGAGTTGCATCTTAGCATTTTCTCTTTTGAAATTGAAATTACTAGCAATATCATAAAAACATTAAAAAAAAATTAAAAATATGCTCAAGGGGGGGCGGCTGCCCCCTTCGCCCCCCCCCCCTTAGCTACGCGCCTGACCGACAATTAATCACACAATAGCACATGTTCATGTGCTGAATTTTGAAGGGAAGCCTTGGGATGGGGAGGGTTGGGGTGGTTGGTGATATGGACATTTCAGCTGGTGCTCAACTTGACTTAGTGAACAGGCATGAGCTTTTTCCGCGAATTCGCGGAATATCCGTGATTTCTGTTCTACCTCGGGGACAAAAACTATTATCCTAACACACTGTAGCATACCCAAACTGGAGCCTATACCGCAATTTTTGCAAAGTTCTGTGATTTTTTTTTGCCCTAGGCTAATCCCTGAGTGAAAGAATCAATAGAGTATGTTCACGTCACGACAGGTCCCCAACTAATGAAAATGTTTCAAGCGGAAGCAAGGCAGTTGATGTGTGTATATCTTCACTGTAGGATGGCGCATACAACGATCCTATCGTTTGGACTCAAAACACTAAAGATGTGGTCGTTTCCACCTATTACATGTAACCCCTATGTCAAATCAAAGACTGAAAGCAAACTACGTATTTCTCCCTTTGTTTTCTTACAACTTGCCCTAGTAATGCACACAGTTGGACAATTTTCTCCCCCCCCCCCCGGCTTCAAACCACTTTGAATTGACACAGAAGAGTGTCAGTCTAGAGTCAGCGAGGAACCCGGGACAATTATGTCACCCCGATTATTTTTAATTATAAAATGGCAGTACATTAGAATACATATATACTCTTTATCCCATATTTTCCCAGCCCTCTAACGACACCGCGCCCAAGGGATTTGACCATCTTCGCTTACCCCATGCACCTCTATCTGGTAGTGGTATGATTATACTATTTCTATGAGCTATAGATTCGGAACTTGCTTACATTGTCAAGAGGAATATTGCTATCAAGCGTACACTGAATACCATATTGAGTAACCAGCGCGTGAGAAAATCCACCAATAGGCTGAAAACAAATTTGCTATAAATTTTGACAATGTGATTCAGTTCAATTGAACCTACATGAGTTATAAAAAAAAGTTGCATTATTTTCACACAATGGCAGACGTTACATTCCAACCCATAACATTCAAAATCATAAGAGTGTCCAGTGATGAGCACACAGAGCAGTATGTGTAACTTGTTTTCGGCCTATTATTAATAAACTGAGGCCTTAGCCTGTAAGGCGTATATAGCTCATTTGAATCTCAACCGCCTAGCTGATACCTAATGCAAGCAATATTATTCTTAATTGGTAACGATCTCTACCATGCGTTTGTTTGCCCCAGTGACCACGGTTAGTTTATCTCTGACCGATTAACTTAGCCAAAGTTTATTCTTAACTATTGGTCAGTAGCGATCAAGGCTTTAAGTCAACAAGTATAGGATAAATAATTAAACGGTTTACTTAAAGGACTTGTTTGTTGCAAGAAAATTGTTTGTTTCTATCCAGTCGTTTCTCTTATGTCCCCCCCACCCCCCCCCCACCCCTTCGTCTTCTTCTTGACAAGCAATGCCACTGAATCTTCGCAAACAGGGTGTTGGAAGGTTTGGCTAATAGGTTACAAATTATAAATTTACCAATTAAAGTATTTATAACCGCTAAGTTATAAGGAATACAATTAAGGGAGATGCTTAGGTGTTCGACAAAAGCAAATATATGAAGGAGGCTTCGTGCCCGATACCAGTCGGCATGATCAGACGAAACAACGGTCTTACCAGGTACTTTGAAAACCGAACAGAATCTGTACGAAAGACTATAGGCTTGTATTAATTCAGGTCTAAAGGGTTTAGTCATGGGGGGGGGGAGAAGGGGGGGGGGGAGGGGAGGGGGTGAAGGAACCATGCACATGACTTAGCAATCACTGGGGGATATACATGACGGGGACGGGTCCATGATCTTTAAATGGATGGTTTGTGACAATGGGGGGGGGGGCGTTGAAGCCGACTCCCAAGTAGGAGGGGGGGTGATGGGCGGTCTGGGGTCCTTCCCCAGAAAAGATGAATATTTTAGGTCATACTAAATATGAATTATATCTACACACAAGGTTGTGCTAATAACCTACTAGTATTGTTTTTTGTGTCCTGGTTGAATAGGGCCAGGGGAAGGGGTGGGGGAGGGTGTACACCCACACAAACCCCTCAGGATCCGCACTTGCCTTACATTTACGTGTATCGAGAATCCAGACAAAAATCCGGGAACGGCTTGGCCCAACCGAAGACCTAAGCATCCTGTTGAAACTTGCAATCTGTATGCCAGTTTCCAACGATGTTTACCAAAAGTGAACTTGAAGCAAACAGATGTGACGTCATAGATGCACATTGACAGGGCATTTTGTTTTATATCGTTCTCTCTCTCTATTTCTCTCTTTCTCTCATTATTTTACATTATTGATTTAACATTACACTGGGTGATGCTTCAGCTCAACGTTAGTATTGTTCAATCTAAAACAATACAAATTATTACAAACTTTATATAGAATATGTATCTATAAAAACCAGTTGCAAATTCCTCAGCAAGCTTAAATTACTTTACTGCCGATTTCACATTCAAAATTCACTACTACTAAAACTAATTCTCGAGCTAAATTTTGTAAGTTTATTGAATTCCTTTCAGACGGATAAATTACTGGTATTTTA
Source organism: Apostichopus parvimensis (assembly GCA_000934455.1). NCBI lineage: Eukaryota > Metazoa > Echinodermata > Holothuroidea > Aspidochirotida > Stichopodidae > Apostichopus > Apostichopus parvimensis. The sequence goes on from KN886669.1 coordinate 37,763, forward strand.
ATACATTATTCACAAAAAAATATATATTATATTCCTGTATACAGGAGATTGTATAACATCTTTCTTTGGTAAAGTTGTTGTGTACCGTTTTTAATCACAGGACAGTTCATATACCATAAAGTAGTTTACAAGTCAAGTTTTCTTGTAGAATTGTTTAATTTTGGTAAAGGTTACGTCAAAGACACCATAGCCCTCACAATGTCTTCATTTATCTAACCAGAGCGTCAGGGTATAGGATTACAGCATCATTCAAATATTAGTGGTTTGAAATCATTCACAAGGTTATATTCATTATCAAAAAATAAAAAAGTTCATCGACCCAGAAGAACATAGGCTATATTTAACCTTTTCCCCAGAAGAAAAAGAACACGAGAAAAAATTTCCACGTTCCTAAAATTAATAAAAACAATCTTGACCTTTGCTATAACTGATTAGCATTATCGCAGTGCAAGAATTAAAGCTCGTTATTAATCTATAATGATAATTACAAGTCTGTTGTCTGTAGTGACGCTTATAAATGACTCTACTAAGTAAATATTCGTAGCCCAGTTTACCCTGGTACACCCTAGTCACTAGTCTCGAATAGCTT
>KN886670.1:18123-29386 GCA_000934455.1 Apostichopus parvimensis
TCTTTTCATTATATGAACTATCATTTTCATCTTATGACTAATATGTGGCATCCTTCAGAATATTCTTACCATCATAGGGACTATTCGTTTCATCCATACTATCATCATATGGACTATTCCATCTCATTCTATAGACCATTCTTTTCATTATATGAACTTATCATTTTCATCTTATGACTAATTAGTTGCATCCTTTATCATATTCCTATCATCATAGGGACTATTCGCTTCATCAGACTGCCTACTTTGTCATCATATGGAATATTCTCTTTCATCTAATTGCTATTCATTCCCATCCTATATACTATTCGTTTTTCTTTACATGAACTATCGTTTTCACTCTATAATTAAATAAGACAAATGAACTACGTACACAAAGCAAATTAAAGAATGAACGCCAGTCTTTTATGCTACCCAAATGAAAATGAAAATATGTAAAAACTAACTTTAATTAACGTACTTCTACCTCTTTCCAAACCCAATTGTGTCTCAGAAAGTTTAAGGTGAGAACACCTCATAATTTTTTTGTCATCCAATAAAATTGAATTATTGCAGAAAGTTTTCAATCTTGCGTCAACGAATTTTCAGTTTTAGGCTTTCTCTAAACGTAGTTTGGTTATTTTCTGTTAATAATGAATACAAGGGTGTGAAAGCAATCTTCACACAGGTTTAACTTTCAATCTTCACTAAGATTATTTGTTTGTTTTCCAAAAGTTTGTTATAAACCCAAACCAAAGGCCTCTCTGTTAAATAATTGATGTCTCTGGAGATTAAATGCATGAATAGTTTAAGGAGGTCCAATAACAAAGAATGTTGATACGGTTCTCTCCCACAGAGAAAATTAAATTCAGGTGAGTGAAGGGAAATCATTGAAGGGCGATGAGCAAAGGTGATTTTTCTTCAAGTCGTGAAGAAATAAGGGGAATAAGAGGGCCGGATGCATTGAAGGAAGATGTCAGTCTATTACGATATTGAAGATGATTGGTCACGCTTGGATGAGGCAAACTTCTTCCAATAAAAAAAAGTCACACAAGTCGCATTCAAATACACAATAATAAAATAAATCAATTTGAAACGACACCCCAACGACATTTTAAGTGATTTTCCGGTAGCTGATAAAATGCAATGATTATGGCAAATGGGCTGAAATGTTGGAAAAAAAATGAGTTACTTACATGTTTATATCATTTATGTACAGAGCAATATGTGATGCTTAATGTTTAAATGGCAGTTAAATGAATTACTTAATATAGAGGAAAATTGAAGAAAGAGCAAACTAAGCCATTTTTGGTCTAGAACTTCAGGATTGTAACTCTCAGAACACTTGCTCCAGTTCTGGTTAAATATTCCTATGCTCTTTACAGATTTGTTGATATTTTCCCGATAACTATGACCTTGTTCATATACTTAATCAGAGATCATTGACAGCTAAGCAAATATTCAAAATGTATCACCTGTCAAAGATAAATCAAGACGAGTTTATGAAAGGATAAATCTATATCTTTGGCAGGAACATCTGCAATTGTGTAGTCACAACTCCCTTCACTTTCTAGAGTCAGGACGGTTGTTACCAGATCAATTAAGTAGATTAAATTCAATCCACCATATCTAGCGTTAGAGACAACACGTGCTCATGCGGTTTTCAACTACCAATGATGTGGAATATTTTTCTCTCCAAGATTAGCGTTACTATATTGTACACCACGGAAATATTACTTTTAATCCAAAACTCTTCAATAATGGCCTAATATTATAACAATCGATATCAATTTATGGTCATGCTGTATACTTACTTGATGATTACTCTTTTCCTTATTAAAAGTGACTGTTTGCTTTTAGATCGTTTAACTTTAACATATTTAAAATAAACATTAGCTGTAGTTGTTCAACATATTCTGTATACATAGTTAAAGTATAGAGTTGGATGTACAGTTTGCACTGTACTATATACATATACCATTGTACAACTTACTCAAAGAGAGACAGACGTAGAGAGAGAGATGGAGAGGTGGAGGTTGAGAGAGGGACGTGGACAGATAGCTACCCCACCATTGAATTTATTTCACCCTGAATTTTTTTTAGAGATATTATGGAAATATTCAAAGAGTTTGTCAGTCAGAGTTTTTGTTTTGAATAATCATGTTGTTTTATTCTTGTTGAGAATCCGTTAAAGAATAATTTTTGCTTCAAGACTTGCAAAATAATATCTACCCTTTTAAGATGAAGGGTGTAAATAGCCTCCGGGCCTCATAGCAGTCAGATTTCACATTTGTTTTCAACTTTAGCTGTATTTATGAAAAGCAGGACATGAATTAAACTTACAACAGGAAGCTTTCCATTTCCGTCTCGTGATTAAGTCTCTTTCAAATTTAAGGGGCCTGTGGATTTATTGAAGCGGTGATATACAGATTATGAATTTATTTTATTATCATTAGAATTCAACGAAAGGGTCTTTGAATTGATATTCAATATAAATCCAAAATAATGAGGTGGTTCAGAGTTAAAGCTGTAATAAGCTACCTTTTTTTTATTTTGTGGAGAAATGTGAGTGTTGAAGTTTTTCATTTTTAGGCTTTTAAAATGATTTTTTGTTTTCAAACTTTCTTTAGTTTTAAACATAAAATAGGACACGAGTACAGTGCAAGCTTCAAATAAAAACACTGCACATCATATATGTATACATGTTACACGTTTAAGGAGAAAGTTAAGGCAGACAAAGGCCCCGAATCATGTTTAAACAGAAGTAAACTAACGTTAGAACCATTCAGAAGGTATAAGAAATCTGTCTTTATACGCAGATTGTATTTCTTATTAGCCTGCACGAAGTAATGCTACCCCCCTTATTATTACACATTTTACACTACACGACCCCACTACAATATCAGCCCTTTGGGGAAAGATCATGTACCTGAAAACGTAAAGTGTTACTATACTATTTCACGGAAGTATAAATCAGATAGTTATGATCTTTGGTAAACATCTGAACGGTTTGTCAATGAAACTCTGCAACTCTTAATGTTCCTCATCACACAACCCCCTCCCGGGAGCAATGTTCAATTTTGTACATCGAAATGATTAAACTTTATTTTGTTCTTGTGAAACCATGGATAATTATTATCAAAATAACATTAATATTGTTCCTAATCCTATCCTCTCCCATATCCGTCGTTCATTGAAGCACACATGTTTTTCTACTTTACACTTCATTTAGTATTGTTAGTTCAAGTAGTGTCCGAACCCCCTTCCAAAAATGCTTTAAGCACGACCCGTCATATATGTATTGATCAAATTTTACCTGCATTGAGAAATGGATAGATTGCACTTTGTTCAGGATGATAGATTAGCTTCACACCTTTCGTCTGTGTTTTACTCGTTAATTAAATAAGGGTGTAAAAAAAACGTTACTTTTGAAGGGGACCATTGATTTAAAAGGCGTGAAAAGTTCACCCTTTTCAAAAAAAAGTGTTTCCATCGAGAAGAATTTTATGTCACATAGGGAGAGAGAAAACACGAAAGTGGGATAAGAAGAGAGCTCCGGTTATAACATACTTTACATTACCTTCGTTCTTTATGTGAGGAACATCTGCACCTTCTACTCTCTATATTGTTCTTTAATCATGCAAGCATAAATACGATTGTGATTAACTGCAAACATGCAAATAATACCACATGTATAAGAAGTTTTCAATGAAGGCATTTAATCCGACGTTTGGAAGTGAATTTGTATTACATTTATTGTGTACTTGTAATATAGTGACTGGCCTGTTCCAAGTATAGACAATACATAAAAGGCTTTATCATGAAAGTGAAACTTTAATTACAATATAAGAATTGTAGTTTATCTCCTCGCTCTGTCATTTGATTGACAGATTTGCAATTTCAGTTTCTCATTTTTTGCGATTGTTCTTGTCTTCCTTGAGTGTCACCTTTCACACATAAAGTAGCATATCGGTCCTCAAACGCCAGAGATAAATAATGAAAACTGAAGATATAAGCCGAATAGGTGACAGATTGATCTCATATCTGAAATTGGAAACGTCTGTCTGAGAGCAAGCAAGACAATTAAGGGATATTTTTTACTAAGAATATTTTTGAACATAGAAGAAGGAACAATTGTTCGTAGTGAAAAAAACAATGTAGTGATACTTTTTTTTCGAGGTCTAAACATTGATTACAAAAACACGAAATCCAATAAAGTTAATTCACATAGAATTTGAATTAGAAATATCAATGATTCATGTAACAAATTCAAAATGAAACAAACCTGCTTCTGAATTAATTTCTTCTTACAAGAGTGTGCTAAGAGGTTGTAGTTACGCGTGATTATGAACTCCTATGACGCATTTCATCAATTCAGCGAAAGGTGTCCAAAATTAATCGGATACAGAACAGTAAATTTAAAAAAATTAATTGCTAGATATTAAAATTGAGTTACTCTCAACTTGTTTGGAAAAAGACTAAAAACAAAGGTTACAAAATACCTTGCGTAAATTCGATCTTAAAACTAACAAACATTTTAAGGTTAACCTTAATTTTTAAAGATACAGTCTCGTTCACGGTTTTATGTTGCATAATGTATCAACCGTTTGATGTCCGAACATCTCGTCAACTAGCAGTTTTAAACTGTTGAAATATTTTTCTTTGTTATTTAAACAAAGAAAATTCCAGTACATGCAATTATTGAATAGAAATTTCTTTCAATCCAACCATCTCAAATTCAACCAATCAAAGCTGATTGGAAAATATGGTTACATTATAAGTGGTGTTGCATAATAAATAACAGTTGCAAACGAAACTGTGTGACATCATCAGACACGAATTGTGACGTCATAGTTTGACTTAGTTTACCACTTGTGACGTTTCAGAAATCGATCTTGTCAACATTTCTTTTGAGGCTGACATCAAAGAGTTAATTGACTACAGGTGTTCGATAATTTGACATCCCTGACATTTAAACCGTTACACATATCCACCAGACATCTTGATTTTGTCATTAGAAGGAAAAAATCATTGTTAATCGGTGTAATGACATTTTTTTATTTAAACGTTTGTCCTCATCCTAAGATCTTGTCGTACCTGCTTCAAGATGGAGTAAAATTAACTCTGTTTAACAATATTATTTTCCCGTAAAATAATTAAAACAAAATCACTCAGGATGAAAGATCAACCCGCTATAAAGTAATTAAGGCCGAAATGCACCATAAGAAGCATCGTGGTAGAACGTTTCTATGAGATAGAGATTTTAACACGAGATCATCAAACAATTTCGGAACCATCTTTTATGATCTTTGCATGATTGAGACGGTTGCATTTTTCAAAGATAAATGTTATTAGTATTTTTGTAGTTACCCAAACCATACCTTAAAAGCCTTCAAGACAAACAACGACATAGGTAAGTTAACAAAAGAGGCTTTTTAATGGTATTTTTAATGTGATTATTTTGTGCTATGAATGATACAGAAATTAAAAACCAGATGTTATGCTTAAAATTGGCAAGTCACAGCTTAAAGATTGATCACCATCATTCATTGCATACGAAGACCATAAATTTAAGTTCATATTTCTAAAATATTTTAGAATACATTTAACTGCTGTTTCTATATCAATAAATAATTATAAAATGGATACAAATCATTATTTACAATAAGCTAAAACAAAAATTATGCAGAATTAACGAGAAAGAAACGAAATTTCAAGATATATGTGATACAAAAATATTTCAATATAAACATTCAATAAACAATAATTGGACGAAATAACAAGGGAGGGGGTAAACATATAGAGCGTCGTGCTTTATCATATCTTGCCTTTGTCAATATCTGCAAATCTGTAGCGATTTTGTTTTTAAAAGCTTTCATTACACGAAAAGGAGAACTTCTCCAGCATAATTATAGACATCTGTTTCGCCTGCTCACGTAGTGACAAGGCCTTTCAGGTTCGATTACGGAAAGACGGTTTGAAGGTAAATATATCGATCATAGAAGATTGGTTGTACCAGTTAAGGAATTTGTTCATTATCAGCAATATGATCTCTTTTTGTATTTAAAGATGACGCGTTGATTTTGATAAAAGTTTCCGCAGGATCCGATTGCGAATATCTCATTATCAGTACTTATCAAGTTTCATTTTAAAGAAAGAGGAACAAGTCATGCATTGCTTTCAAACATGTCTTGCTTGTGCACGTCATTATAGCGATGTATGATAAATGTTGTCTGCTCGACTCAATTCTCTCATCAAAAGACGTCATTAATTTCTCATTTATTATCGAGAAAGTATCCTTGACTTTATATAAGAACAAATGAGACAAAGACCAGTCGTTATAGTTTATATGATAAAGTTTTTTGTGATAATCAACTCCGTTCAACGTTTCTTTTATGGAACTCATGCTCCATTTGGGAGATATGCCGGTTTAAATGTCGTATCTCTTTGGGGCTGTCATTTTGTCAATATCTAAAGTAATGGTACCACTGGGAGGAAATATACCTTACTTTCCCTCTGTTATCCAATTCATATAATTCAAGGTTGACTAAATAACAGACTGTTGAAACTGATAAACCAGTATTAGACCATGTTTAAAGATCTTCAGTATTTTAGATTCAGCATTTTGCTAGATAGGCGCTAATTTTAGAATATAAACGTTGTAATAAAAAAACCTCCAGGGGAGCAAGTTTCGCAGGAGTTTTACTAGCCTACTTAGTGACAAACAACATTCGCTAAAATATATCGTGTCTATGTTACTAAAAATGTCATTATAATTAAAAAAGAATGATTGCGAAACCTTCTAGTTACTGAAACAGATATTAGTTAATAAATGTTTGCAGGGATTCAAGGATTTCTTTGCTTGTATGAGAACGGTCATTGCCTCTCTACATTTTATTGTAACTGATGCAAAAATCAATCAATCAATATTCTTTTTTTCTCCTATTTATGACATCTCAAGTCTTGTTCTGAAGTTGATAACGAAATGTTACACTACATGTAAGTATACAGCAATGTGGCGTGATATTCCGATCATAATAAGAATATATATTAATGACTGACTACTGGAAAATTCGAACTATAAATAAACTTGGACAAGAGGAAGAACTTGTTTCAGGTAAATAGTACTAACTTTCTTTTACATCCAAATTGTCTGGTTCTAATTCAATAACGAATTTAAATTTACGATAAAACTCGCTTACCTCGGGCTTATTTTTTTCTTCAGTTTGCAATAAAAAATGAACTGTTTCATATAAAGTGTTTGGAAGTTTAGTGGATGACAGGCCCTTCTATTACTGAAAAAGAATCCATCTAGAATAAAACGAAATGTTTATTAAACATCAATATCTCTACCAAGGGCGGCGGAAGCAATTTTAATCTGGGGGGGCACCAACGTCGAAGGGCACTTTGCAGAAATTCGATTGGGCTGATGCAGCCTGATATTTAGTACCCTTTATAACTCTTATTGTATTATCTTATTTGCGTATACACATCACTCCATCAACGCCCCCCCCTCCCCCTCGGGCACCTACTGAAAGAAAAATAATTTGCTATGTATTTTACCGACGCATGCCTATATGATATGCACAATAAGATGTTGAACGCGCGCGGAGCGCGCAAAAAATTTTGCTAATATTTTTCGGGCAAGTCGTTACAGCCCCCCAAATCAAATTGGGCTCCTACGCCTATGGTAGTAAACATATAAAACTTCCCGAAATATTTCATTCGACGTGGGTTTCGCTTTGTAAACTCTTTTTTTATTTAGAAATTTTTATGTAGAAAAAGGGCACATTTTTAACCTGAGGAAAAGTGGGGGGGGGCACGTGCCCCTGTGCCCCCCCGGTTCCGCCGCCCTTGATCTCTACATCTAAAATAAACCAGGAGGTAAACCTATATTGCCAGAAAAACGATGGTCCAAATTTTCCTCTTCAATCTCACAGAAAGTGCAATTTAGAGAGTCAGCCTTCCCAATAAAAGAAATAAGTATATTAGTAATCAGGACTCTGTGAATAACACAGAGTACAATACAAACGGGAACAGTCCTGTTCGGTTATATTATTGAACCTGGCGGCCCATTTCTGGGTCGCAGTTGGTTTCTCGGCAATGTTTCGTAGATATTTCCCATAAATGAATTGTGAGAACTCAGGAGCATTTAAGAAATTATCAAACAATCTTCGTTAATATTCCGATTGCTTTCTTCATCTGGAAGCAATCTTCGTCAACTAATTTGGATATTGTCTAGATTAAGCCCCAATATAACGTGAATAATAAATTCTTTACATTGAATTTACATTTAAGCCTCTGAAAGGGATAAAGAATGATCTTTTCGGTCAAAATGATCTGTAACGTACCGTAGATATTGTATTTAAAAAAATTAAAAATAAAAGAACATCACCATTTACTCGAATGTCAGAATTATTCTATAAAATTGAAGACGATAATTATATCCTTGAGATATGCGTAGGAAATATAGCACCATGCTTGTACAACTTGCCTACCGAAAATATTTCTAATGTTTCTAACATCACCAGGCTTACAATTGCAGTCAAAGAAGGAAACTGCAGCCATACATCTTTAAACTTGAGATGGAATAAGTTATCACCATTGTGCGTGAATACAAACACCTAACATAGTAACAAGACCCAGGGATAACTTCGATATCAAAATCAGAGAGAAAAAAAAGTAAGTGGTCTGTTACCAATAAGACGGTCCAACGGGAAAAGATGGGACTTCGAGAAAGTTAATCGTCCAGAACAGAAATCCAACCACTTAAAGCAGCTCTGCTTCCATCAAGAAGAACAAAAAAGGTTGTGTCGTCATCATATTGGAAAATACAAAATTCAGTACCGTTAATGTTAATACATTTAATACATTTAATAGAAGTAGAATGATTAACTTTGCGTGCAATATCTCTGTAAAGAGGATAAATATATAGGCTCAGAGGACACCCCGGCCAGACTCCTCTCTGAATTTGAAAGAAACCAGTCGAAAACCCGTTATTAAAATCACACGTCTGGGCGTTGTTGTAAAAGGTATAGTTCCAGTGTTTGAAACTAATACCAAAAATGAAAATAAGGAAAAAATATTCTGTATAAGATTCCATTCTAATTTATCAAGACAAGAAACCCGTGGATATTAATATCATTAGTATGATTAATCAAATCTACAGCAAATCCTAACATTTTCATCAATGAATCTATCTTTGAGGAAAACCAGTCTGGTTTGGACTAATCAGATTCTGGATAACTAATTTCAACCTAGTCGCAATTATCTTTAGCAGCAAACTTTAAAGTCTGCATCTAAACGAGAAATAGGACGGTAATCATGAAGCAAAGAGGGATCCTTCCCAGACTTTGTGATGAGAGTAATCACTCCGTAGGTCTGCTATGTAGAGAGTCAACCTGTACTATAACCATACTTAATGGAATCGACCACGAGATGACCAATCAAGTGCTTAAAATATTTGTAAAAATGAGCCGAAGTGCAGTAGAACATTCTTCCAAAGTGAGTTCAATTATCACAAAAAGCTTGGAGACATCCTGACATAACTCAGGACACTCTAAGTCATAGGGGAAAGTGTTGTCGGAGCTTTACAAAGAACTATAGAAGCGAGGAATTTCTTGCAAAAATATCGTTTCCAATATCTTAAAGACGGCCATCCAAGCTGGTTTGTTGAACATGATTGTTTTCTTTATTTCGTTTTTCGTTATTCCGGTGCTGTGTCCGAGTGGATAAAGGCGTTGGCATTTGAAGCAATTAGGCTTAACAATCGGGTTCGATACTCGGCCGGGTCATAGTAAGGTTGGTTTTTCATCCAAGAGCAATATACGGTTTTCCCAACTAAAAATGACTTTCTAAATTGGAAAGATTCAAAATTTGAGTAAAAAAGGTTGAATTGAAAGCCACCCGACGGTTTTCTGCCACATTTGTGGTCGCTTAAGCGTCATAAAAATAACTGCTGATTATTATCATTATTAAATAAAAAAGTACTTAGTGTTTATCTCTCCCTCTTCAATCCAATAGTACCCTTGAGCTTATAACCATAATAAGACAATAAAATCATTCTGGGCAGCATTAAGCTCAATCAAACCTCGACAGATTCGGCCATAAAGAGCTGTTGCTCTGGACTTGAGATTTTATATGGAAGTGTTTAATCATTACGTCAGTCTTCCAGGGGCCTTCTGCTTTGAATACTTTATGCAAGCCTGACGAAATTTGAACGTAAGTGGTCTCCCAACGGGTGCAGGGGTTTGCTGAATTAGGATTTGCAGCCGATACTCATATTGCTGGTAAAGCAACTACTGTTCATATCTCACAACGGTGTATCAGTATCTACTACTTTGTGTTCGTAACACGGTAACATGTGTTACAGGACATGAACAGTAGTTACTGTACCAGCTATGAGTATCGGGTGAATTTTCAACAGCGGCTCGAATGATATCATTGATAATGTCCATTAACGAATCATCGCTTAAGAGAGAATTGTTCGAATCTCCAATATTCAGGACTCCTATTGATGGAAGTAAACATAACAAGATGAAGATATAAAATACAATTATCATGACTGGATACCAGGAGAAAAAGATACGTCACTAATAGTGTGCTAATTACTTCGAGAGACAAGGAAGAATTGAAGTCAGGAATACTATTAGAACTCCAACTGTAGTATTTCGAGCACGGATTACTTTGCTATATTCCATTTTCATCCCCGTTAGTAAAAGTTAAGCTAGCCTACAGTCCCTGGGTATAAGTATGATTATGATTATTATTTTGGTTCTACATTTATCACATGATTTGCTATTAAACCCGGTCTTGCATTGCCTATCTTCGTAGCTCCACTCATTTTTACAATTTCTATAATGAACTCCAACTGTAGTATTTTGACCCGGATTACTTTGCTATATTCCACTTTCATCACCGTTAGTAAAATTTAAGCTAGCCTAGAGTCCCTGGGTATTATGATTATGATTATTATTACTATTATTATTTTGCTTCTACATTTATCACATGATTTGCTATTAAACCCGGTCTTGCATTGCCTATCTTCGTTGCTCCACTCAATTTAACAATTTCTATAATTTGTTTTAGACTACGTGTAGTTTGAATAATCGTAGTTTTCTTGTTCCTGGCTTGTTTACTTTCTATGATATGATTGATTGTGTCCATTAGCAATCTATTCAAGCATTTTATCTTTCAAGCGTGATCTTGCATGGAGAATTGCACACGGTGCCTTGGTGACCAACCTAAAAAGATATCATTGGCGATTGGGTGATGGACTGTGCCC
>KN886670.1:29676-48454 GCA_000934455.1 Apostichopus parvimensis
ATAACAGGTACTGCGTCACATTGGATCCCCCGAGTAAACAATATATTGACTATTGTGACCAACATTGTCTGACTGACATTCGTTGAAAATGTTACGGATACAATGTGTTATAGACGCAATGACTTTATTAATTATATTGAATAAATATTGACTTTATGAAGGGGATGTCTATAAATTGATCATATTGCGTACTTTGCCTATGTTGACCGTATACCATTTATTGATTTATTATATCCAATTTATTGATCATATTGAATATATCCACAAGTTTGACTACATCTGCAATGTCGGGTATATTGTTTGTGTTGTCTAAATCGACTGTGTTAACTCCATGATAATGCCCACATTGACTATATTGAGAACGGTATAAGCTATTATCTAACTTACCGAAAATGGCTACATTGACTATATGCCAATTAACAATATTGCAGATATGAACAAAACGAATACATTGCGTGTATTAATTACATTGACCCGCATGACTGACTATATTGAGAAATTTAAGAATATTCATTGAGTATATGAGAACGGTATAAGCTATTATCTAAAAAAATTGAAGGCGATTTTCGCCGTTTATCTGGGGCTGCCTTTTTTGGACGCTGGTGTGCTGGGGAGGGGTTTTTCGTTTCGCTGCGTGCGGGTCGTCCTTTTGTAGTTTTTTGAATGTTTGAGTGGGGGGGGGGGGGGTTGGGCGTTTTGTCTCTGCAGGTCAGGTCGGTGGGCATATATTTTTTTTTGGCTCGCTTGACCTGAGTTTCGTTTGTCAGTATGGGATGGTTCGGTAGTGCCGTTTGGCCGTGACGTTTTGTATCCTGCATGGCGGATCACGTAAAAGCACATTGACTATATGCCAATTAACAATATTGCAGATATGGACAAAACGAATACATTACGTGTATTAATTACAGTGACCCGCATGACTGACTATATTGAGAAATTAAACAATATTCATTAAGTATATTGAGAACGGTATAAGCTATTATCTAAATTACCGATAATGGCTACATTGACTACGGTATATGCCGATTAACAGAATTGCATCATATGGACTAAACGAATACATTGCGAAAATTGGGAAAATTTAACAATATTCATTGAGTATATTGAGTGTGTTGGAAACATTGACTATATTATACATTGGCTATAATATTGATTGCAATGAGTACCGGTATATCAACTTTATATATAATATATATTTTAACTATATTGATTGTTCCATATTGCTGACATTGCTTATGTTAACTATATTGACAATGTTGACAACGATAACTATATTGACTATATTATATTAACTACAATGACCATACTTAGTATGTTTAATGGCCACATTGCCAATCATAGTAAACATAATTGATTGATTATATATATAGTATCGACTATATTGATTATATTGACAACAACAACCGTGCTGATGACATTGACTATATAACTATATTGATCATATTAACTATAATAACTATACTTAGTATGTTTAATGATTACATTGCCAAGCATATTTGACATAATTGAAGATATTAACTATATTGATTATATATATATAGTATTGATTATATTGACCACACCGACCGTACTGATGGCATTGACTATATTAACTATATTGATCATATTAACTACAATAACTATACTTAGTATGTTTAATGGCTACATTGCCAAGCATATTAAACATAATTGATTGATTATATAGTATTCATTATATTGACCACATGACCGTACTGATGACATTGACTATGCTAACTATATTGATCATGTTAACTACAAGAACGGTATACTGAGTATGTTTATCGACTACCTCGATAAATTTTAGTTTGAGTAAATTCACTATTAATTATATTGATTATACTGATAATATTGACTGCAACGACACATACTGTGTACATTGGCTGCATTGATTAAATTGGCGTTTTAACTACATTTGTGGGCTATGTGTGATGTTGACAAAACTGATCATAAATTCAACGCAGTACGTTCCACTGTAAAATGGCAAGAACAATAAAAACCTAGACGTCACATATTACATATGCATGTCGCTGTCTCACTGAATCAAACCATCATTCATGAAGGCCGACGCTGTTTGATACGCACGGGTTAAATGTCTGAACATTACTGTTCCATGTTATTTAGACAAGCTGCATGATGGCCATCAATCAATGGTGTGGATTTAGGGGTTATAAGTTTCAGTTTATTTCTCCACATCACCTCAGTAAGTTATAAACATTTTTATAACAATCCAGAGATTAGCAAAAAGACCAAAAAAGAAGAAAATATTACGTAATAGCATTGGGAGTAAAAAGAAACACGAAAAGAATGACACACGTTCTTTCAACGATTTGTGCTGAATAGTTTGAGAATAGAGAGAGAGAGAGGGGTGGGGGGGGGGGGTAAGTCTAAAATTGAAACATGGCACCAGAGACTGTTAAGAGAAAGAAATTTCCTTAAGAGACAAAAGCTTTTAGAATTTTACTACAAAATGTACTTAGATTTTCAAGGACGTTGTACCCGATGAGTATTTAAGACTATTTCATGTGTATTATCTACAACGTTTTGTTTATCCTTCAAGAAACCTCAAGAGTTATGATGTATTTGAAACTAAACATTGATCATTTAGCTGCCTGGCACTTTCTTTTATTGCTATTTCTTTAGTGATCGAGATGAATTATCCAACAGCGTTGTGAATTGCGTCCCTATATTGAAATTGCGGGTAGGGACAGAAACATGCTCGTTCCTCTTAACCCTTTGAAAGTGTGGGGAGCGTATGTTCTCCCACCTTTAACACTGTACGCCTCTGATACAGGAGTCGGAAACTGGACGTTCAGTATTATCGCCATAAATTGGTAACGTAGATTCCATCTCATCGCACCGTTTAGAACATTATACTTGAAACACTTTGAGATTATCAGGTAAAATATGGCTTTTCTACTAAAACAAAGGAAACCATGCAGCTGAAACATAATATTGATCAGTGCTTAACTGTTGACGTGTAATTAACTTTGTCGTGAACCGTTATCTTACAAAATCTATGTGAAGAAAAGAAAACAACATTTTGCTCTGTGCTTTACGGTTTCATGATAATCACTTTAAAGTGACAAAGAGTAACACACTCTTCTTAGCATTCCATTCCATAAATAATATAATTGCTTGAAAGTTACTTTAATAAGGGAAATATCTATAAATTCAATGAGATCACAGTCATTATATTCATTATTGCATTAAATTAATGTATTTCAGTAAACTATAGTATGGTAGCCTATAAATTGAATACTTAGATCATAATCATTATATTGATGATTGAAATGAATTGATGATATTATATCATACTTAAGTAACTATATTATGATATCCTACCAATATAATAGGATCGAAACCTCAGACCTACTTACTTTTCATACAAATATAATACTTAGATCATGATCATTATATTGATTATTGATATAAATGGATGTTTTATATTATACTTAAGTAAAGTAACTATATAGAATACTTAGAATATTGAATACATTGATGTTTTGCATTTTACTTAAGTGAAGTTACTTTATAGAATACTTAGATTATTGAAATAAATTGATGAATTATATCATACTTAGGTAAATATAGTATAATAACCTACACATATAACACTTAGATCATGATCATTATATTGATTATTGATTATTGATAGCTAAAACCTTTCAGACAGGCATACACTGAATACACTGATTGAGATTTTAAAAAATAGTGGTAAATAAGGAAAATCGTTCCACCGTTTTGGGCTCATAACACTAAAATGACCGTGCAGCAAATGTGTGACGTCTTTATGGTCTGACAATTGGACACTAATGTGAGGAAATAAACTTACCACAAATGTGCCTTACGAAGCGGCAAACACCCAAAAGAGGTTTCAGCAATCCATTAAACTGATAGGAACGGGTTCTTTTTCAAAAGACAACGATACTAATAACTGTCTTATTGAACTTGAAAGGGGCTCCGTAAAAAGTGGAATACTTTATTTTATTAGCAGTAGACAATATTTTCCCTCAAGGCCCATATGTTAATTTCATCTTAAAAGCTTCTACGTGACTGCTCCTGCATATGGGTTGTCAACTTTGAGAAACGATTATAATTAATTTTTGGAAAGCCTCTTGAACAGTATAGCAACAAAAAAGAAAGAAAGAAAAAGACAAAGATTCCAATGCATTAAAGTAGCAGATCAACAAGTTTGGCCAACATTCATTCGAATTATCATTTAATTCATTCATTCATATCATTCATTCACTTCATATCATACAATCTTTCGAATGATTAATTCATTCGTTTGTATCATCCATTCATTCGTTCGTATCATTCATTCGTACGTATCATACAATCGTACGAATGATTAAATCATTCGTTCGTATCATTCATTCGTTCGTATCAAACAATCGTTCGAATTGTTATTTCAATCGTTCGTATCAGTCATTCATTCGTTCGAATCATTCATTCGTTCGTATACGTATCATACAATCGTACGAATGATTTAAATCATTCATTCGTATCATTCATTCGTTGGTATCACACAATCGTTCGAATTATTAATTCATTCGTTCGTATCACTTCATTCATTCGTTCGTATCATTCATTCGTACATATAGTAGATCATGTCTTTACATGGAATGTAAAAATGTTGGTAATAATCTTTGCAACTAATTTAAATTCATTTCTTGTTTTGAGAGGCTATAGACAATTGTGACATGATAATACGTAACTATGGGCGTCTCTTGTTCATAACCTTTTTGTCAGTTGGGTGTTTGCTTTTATGTGTCTGTTTTTGGTCCTTATACTGTCTTTTCTGTTGTTATTGCTTCTCATAGTCGAATTGCCTGTAAGGCACTATATCCTCCTCATTGTATGTCTCCACTTCCAATATGTTAGTTTACATGTGCCTATTACATAACACGTGTAAAGGAACACTCATGATGTGCAAAATTGTACTCTATAATACAATGCTTATTATGAAGATATAATGGACTACTGCACTTTAAGACATGAAATTGTTCCTGACAATTCACGCGAAAATTGTTCATAATGCATCTTTTCTGTGTATTGCCTGGTGAAAGTGCTAAACTTTATCCTTAATGCTTACCTTAGCAGTCAACAGACGACGATCACTTCTCGATTAACCTTTGCTGATGGTAAATTTAAATGACCAGTCTAAAAAGGTATTCTATAATTAGTTATCTTCAAACCCATTAACGTTGGTTGAAAACAGCGTGCAGTCAGGCCTAACGGCTTTGTACAATAAGGAATAGATTTGTATTATCGAGATGCGGAAGTGGCTGGAATACTAACGGTCACTTTATAATCAAACTGCAACATATAATCCCAGAAGTAGTACCATTGCCACCATTTCGATTGCGCTTTACATCATTATAGAACTGCTAGTAGGCTTAACTTCTAGGATTTAAAAAAAACCAGCCCATGACGCACGATTCGCGACACAGTACATATTACAAACATTTGGCTACTGTTATGGCGTTTTTCTCTCCCGAGGCGCCAGTACTGCCGAATCGATCACTGTATGAGTAGCAATTATTGCACAAGTCCACCCCTGGCGGGGAGAGGGATAAAACATAATTTCAGCCACGTGCTTTTACGCTGTCCAGATTCCCCTCTTCTATATATTTCATCTCTGTATCAGGCTAAGCGGTATAAAAGGAACCAGTCAAATTGTTAAATCATATTAAAGTGCTTTTAGTCGATATACAGAGGTATCAGTTTGAACGTGGGGATAATACGTATGGATACTACGTGTGGATACTACGTGTGGATATTACTCAAGGGGTGTTAGCACAGTCGTTAACGCCGGTGCCTTCCCATTATAGGGTCCCCGGTTCGAGTCACTCCAAGATTAATGTATGTCGTCCAGTTACAGAGTTGTTGACAATTGACAATCTCATAATCATGGACGTTAAATATGAATGTAAGAGACTGACTTCGGTCAGCTTGCGGCTTTGATAAACCAATGAGGCTTATCAAACTACTACTTGTCATAGTCCATGTTAGAACCAAACAAGTAATATAACGCTGATGTAGCTGATTAAGTTTGAGCTATTACTCCTTGTAAGAGATGTGGGGTACCCTAAATGTATCCTAATTAATCTGTAGGGTGATAGTCGTTATTTATCACTTAATAAACCAGCAATTTACATCTGTCGAGCTTTTCATAAGAGAGAAAGATGCACTAGTATACATAAGTGCATCGGGTCAAAACGCAACACGTTTCTTAAAGTTTGAAAGTGTAATCTATGAGATAACCACTTATGAATAATTGTAAATATATCTGAATATTGTTTCTTCTTCCACTAGTCTAAAGTAATTTCGTTTTCGAATAAATCGATGAGAAAGTCTTTTTTTAAACACGAACAGGGATATTAGTCTCCTTGTATGAATTTGTAATGACTTCTCATTCTTTAATATAATTCACAGTGACCGGTTTACTTCCTCCTCCGGGCAAGTCATGTTACAACCCATTTATGCCATTATTATATCTGTAGCAATGCATAGAAGAGCTCGGCAGACATTTACTAGTTGAAGGAACAGACCAGTATAACTATGACAATGAAACCTAACCTTTAATTTTATGCATTGCGGTTTGCATCACTCTATTATACGTAATTCACTAATTCCTCGATTGAGAGTTCAGAGTTGGTTTTAGTATCGCTTAAAACAATATATTACGTTGGGTTGTGACTTAGTTTCCCTTATCCTTATGAAGGCATTCGATACTTAGCTAAATTGCACTATAAATATTCGTATCATTAAAAACAAAAATCCATATACGTGGTTTCCAACAATATGCTGGTATACTACTTAGTCGATTACTCCAAACCACGGATGTTGCATACAATACTATCGATGTACCGTAATACCATGCTATGTTAACGCAAGATGTGTACCGTAACGCCGTGCTATGTAAACGCAAGATGTGTACCGTAACGCCGTGCTATGTAAACGCAAGATGTATACCGTAACGCCGTGCTATGTAAACGCTACGAAGTTATACATACATAGTCGTATCATTCCCTTGAATGGTTCGAACCATGTCGTTCGCACATAATCTATTTTTCGGGACTACTTAAAGATAGTTTTGCTTTATTATAACGTGTAGAGTGACAAACTCTTTTCTTCTTTAGAAATTTATTTGTACATTTAATCTCAATCGATCTATTAAGGTCTGGTTAATCCCTGATTTTCGGCATATTTTATGTTAATTACACCTAATGTTATCTCATCCTTACACGAAGTGTACTGTGGATGAGTTACTGTACTCTATCAAACATTTTTTTTACGAAAATTTGTTTCAAAATCGTTGCCCACCTTGTACCCCTTGAGGGGCTGAACTGACGCCTGGGTTCATTGCTCTGCCTTATATGAGGGGTAGCACAGGGTGACACAATGAGATAAGGATGGACCATTTTTGAGGTGGGCGCTCACATGTGTGAGTAAAAGTGAAACGCTAAAATAGTTGAAAGTGGTGTACCTATGAGAAAGTAATGCAGTGACTATATTGTTTGAATAAATATTCATTTGTGCCTATATAACCATATTTTGCAATAAGATTTCAAACTCCATGGATTTCCTACTTGTTTAATTTGTTTCATGAATAAACATTAGCTGGTCACTTGGTCAGCCCTTCTAATTTTGAAATATTATCTTGCAAATTGACCAAAAAAACAGTTACAAAATGATCGAGTGAGAAGTGAAAATCTTGGTTCATATCATGTTCATTACTTTATGGGTTCTGTATTTTACCCATATAGGGTCAATAAATATGAAACACATTACAAAGGTTGTACACAATTGATGGAATTTGGTTTTATTTCATCTTAAATTCCAATTATTATAAGAAAAAGCCAACAAACTCCCAAGCCAAATAAAGCTGTTCCTATGAAAATGTTTTAGCCATTTTAATTTTCTCACAAATTTCCTCACCCCCACATTTCATGTCCACAGTGCACACAACCTGAAAGTATATCTCGGCATATGGAACCAAATATGTGGACTGATTCCTCGTTTAAATACACAGGTTAACAAAGCAAACGCCATGAGTACAGGGATATTTTGTAAAAAGAAAAGTGGTTTCACATTTCAAGTTACCGATCAACTTATTTGGGTAATAGCAAATTATGGATATAACTTCATGTAACATAACATTTCGTTATTTGATAGACATATACTCTGCTGTCGTTATAATGAATATGTATCACGATACCTTATTGTGACAGTTTGTCTAGGATACCACACATTAGAATGTCACATATACACTGTCCCCTTAAGGTGAAATTTCACTTAGGGGGACATACTTAAAATCACTCGATTTTATTAGCATATCGAACCCGACTAGTATTTTTCCTTGTGATTTAATAGAAAACTGTTTGAATAAAACAGGTCTTAATGAAATCGAATCTACATAAACTGTGGATTAAAACTTGTATATACAAACGCTCCATTAATTGTTGGTTATGATATCCGTTTATTTGCCTTCGGGGTAAATGGAGAGTTAAGAACGGAAAATCTGAGAGCGAGGGAGACAGAGAGAGAGAGAGAAAGAAAGGTGGAGAGAGAGAGGAAAAAGAAATTTTAAACACATTAAAATAAATCTCGAAAACCTTTATGGACAACTACTTTACTAATATAAGCCCCTTGGATCACATTTGACTTCATTCAATATAGCCAAGGGGTAAGATTTAAATTTGAGCTTTGTTTCCCGTCAATTTCATTTAAGGAATAAGAAAAATTAACTATAATTATTCCTCATATTCGTAGATAAATCCACCTTGCAGCCTTCACTAATCGGATTGACAAAATACATGGCCGTCAGTGAAAGGTAACTAGATGTATTGCTTTATCCTGTCAACTTTTAAGTAATTAGCAACATTTCCAAACAAACATTAAAAAGATGGATTGCTTTCGGAACTATAGGTAGCAGCCATGAAAAATGGAATTCTAATTGAGAATCTGTTCTGAAATTTCAACGTGTTAGTTTCGATAAAACAAACTGGCATGATGCGGAGTGTGTAACGTGTCCTCACATCACATCACGTCACACGATACTTGTAAAGCTGTAAACTCAGTGCTAAAGAAGAAAAACAAATTCTGGAATTCTCTTAATCATGTCATTAATATTTCTCCAACACTCAATACTTTTTAAGCAAAAACTAAAACAATACCTACTGCATAGCAATCCATCTTAGTTGTACTTCCTGTTTTTTCTCTTATGTTTCTTTCTTTCTCTTTTCATAAGATTTTGACTTTTTTGGTTTTTGGGGGGAGGGGGGGGGGGGGGGGGGTAGGTGATGTACTTTGCACTTTCTTTGCTACAAAGGGACCAGACCAGAAAAGTATCCACTTATTTCTGGTTCCTCTATACTTCCATCTCACATATATATTATTTCAATACTCTATGTTTACTGTATTTGATACCATCTATATTTATCCTATACTGTTCAAAATGTAAAATAATGGAATGTAGCAAATAAATTCAATTCAATCTAAAAAAAAATAAATATTTGTTGATTTTTTTTCTCACCGAGAATCCATGTTTAAATATGTAAATAAATAAAACGATTATGAGAAGAAAGGATAGTGTGGTTGAAGTGAATAATGTAAAAATAGAGGTATAAAGGTACACAAGAATTGCCCTGCCCATCGGAGCGAATGAAAAATTTGCATTCTATTTGGTACAAATAGGAACACAGGGGACGCTCACAACAGTTAAATTGTAAATTTTGTACAGATTTGCCTGCAGACCAATATTACAGATTGCGGGAATTTATTCTTAACAGGAAATCCTTCTTTATTCATTCATCTTCATTCCAAAAACAGAGGTTTTTTATTCCAATGAAGAAATAACTACCTACCGAAGCTGCATATGACGTGTTGAGAGGTTACGAAAATAATTTGTTGACGTGTTGTGTCATTGCGAAAGGACACCCTCTAAACTGATGTTCGAGAAATATCAGGAGAGCGGTTGCTCTGTGTCTTAATAAAAACCTTCCGCGTGGATAATGTTCAGTCAGTTCTGAGAAAAGCGAAGAAAAGAAGCCAAGTGTAACAAGGAAAGACAATTACAATCCTGTGAAACTGTTTTATTGTGGAAAATAGTCTTTGATTTACAGAATCTTCTTTTACAAATGCTGAAAAGAAAGCTTGAAGTTCGCAAAAACTTGCTTTATCAGTCTGTACTTTTCATTTTAACTGACAAACCGTCTGGCCTTCGCAAAAAAAAAAAACAATTTTGTTCAGGAAAGGAATTACTAATCGGCGTCGCGAGAATTTTGTAATAAGTTTTATATTGCGTTTTCACGTACATGTTATTTACTCGAAATGGTTCATAATTATTAGCACAATTTCTCTGAGGATTATATAATATTCAATAGGAGAGGAATGTTTCTTATCATATTAAAATTGGATTTCTACCATCGTCTAGTCAATTTCTTGTAGATTTCAAATAAAAAGAGACAACGCAGATAATTTGTGCCGTCGATTTTATTCATGCTTTGAAGGAGAACTAGTTTTTAACAGAGAGATCCGCAGCCACTGTTGTATGATGTTATTTTAAGAATCTCTACTTTATAATAATTCGTAATATTAATAACCAGGAGCAAGCTAAACGAGACAACATGGCATCAATTATGATTTGAGAATTTTCTGAGATGAATTGTGAAAAGGAGTCAAATGAAAGCAATATAGTTAAAGACAACTAAAGAGGTCTGATGGCAAGCAGCGTTTGAAAGTCGAATTTCTATTTTTTGTAATAAAAATCGCAAGCGTTTGAAAGTTGGAATTAATATTTGTTGACAACCCATGGACAGCTGACTTACTTTTTGCTCCCGGTTAAAAGAAATATTATATTTTGAGATACCTCCTGATGCAATATAGTCTATTTTGCTATTTTCTGCCGACTGTAACCAGTTGAAGAGTTACTCTGCTGTTCTTCAATAAATTTGTGCATTAAACAAAAATACCATATAAATACCGTTTCATTTTTCTTCGGTTATTATTCTGATGCATAACGGAACAATAAACACTAATTTAGCCTATTTCTTCGGGTATACAGAAACGTTTTTGTTAATATTAATTTTTTGCACCATTAAAGCTATTACAGAGACTATATTCCGTCTGCGCCCATTAGTCTGATGGATAAGTGAATTTAAAAGCCTGTTTTGCACCATTGAAGCATTATACTTTCTGGCGACCGTTAGAAAGGAAATACATTTGCTTCAAGTCAGTTATTTTCTATGAAGACAGCTGCATTTGGATTTTTCTATATTTTGCGTTATTCAAGGAAGATATTAAAAACGAATACCACTAAAAAATATCTTTAAAAGATATAAGCCATAACATCATTTGGAACGCTCTTGAATTAAGTGAGATAAATCAATTTCTTTAAAGACTTCGTGGTGGGATTTATAATATAAATTTTGTAAATCTCCGAGAAGTTGCTGGATATCCTCTTGAAACGTCTATAATTGAAGTGACCTCTCAGGAGTAACGACCCCAATATTCATATTTGGAAATAGCACGAAGAACTCTCATATGAATTGTTAGAGTCGGTTGGAAGAAGCTTCTATACTAAGCAAGAAATAAAAAAAAAATCCCTGCGAAAATTAAGTGAGATTCAATGATCAGGATACCATTCATCTTGATTTCCCACTTCTGACACCAGTGTGATAGAAGGATAGAAAACAACAACAACAACAACGATGGGCGACTGTGATGCCGAACCAATCAACACCACCACAGGGGAAGATAATCAAGAGGAAAGTGGAAACTCTCTCCTGAAGATCATTGTCGTAGCATGTATCTATTCAGTTATTATAGTGCTGACGATTTTAGGAAATCTTCTGGTCATATTGGCTTACCAATCTGAGCGAAACATTCGGAGGTCAGTTGGGAATATTTTCATCGTCAATCTTGCGATTGTTGGCCTCATAGTAGGATCTTGTTTCCTCACCATAAATTGCATCTGGTTAATTACTGACGATTGGATTTTCGGTGAATATCCTTGTAAAGTATGGCTGGTGGTGGATTATACCACCAGCTACATGTTGGTCGTGAGTATGATCTATATTAGTCTCGATAGACTCTTGCAAATTAAGTTAGGTATGACTTATTACAAATTCCAGACGCCATTTCGCGCGAAAACTATGATAGGCGTTGCGTGGTTCGTTATATTCAGTTATTACAGTGTGGTGATTTTCGGATGGTCTCGGTTTACGTCCAGGACGATTATAGATTACTCAACGATCTGTGAGATGGAAACGATTTGTAGTCAGAAATACAATTTAGCGATGGTCTTTGTGGAGTTTCTGTTCCCTTTCGTGGTTTTGTTATCGTTGAATATCCGAGTGTTTTGGGAGATTCGCTTAAGAGCCAAAGGCCTCGTTGTATCTAAGTCATTCCCACAGGATGGAGCTGTTGAGTCCACATTCACTACAACATCCGTTGCGACATCTAACGATTCGTTTAATAATAATAAATGCAAACTTTTCCCGTTTTTTCCGTTAAGAAAGTCAAGAAGATCTCAAAATGTGAATGGTCCTTGCGTCAACGTCGAAGAGAAACAGGACGTTCTAGCTGATACAAGTGATCACGGAAAAGAAGAAATTGAAATTAGACCACAAAAAGCAAATAAAGCAACGAACAACGATACACAGAAATCTGGAAATTCTGAGAAACGTGTGCAAAGTCGTTTAACTGCGAGACATAAACGGGAAATTAGACATTGCACTAAAGCAGGAGTGACCCTTGCTTGTCTCGTTGGTGTCTTTGTGATTTGTTGGCTGCCAATTACTCTACTTTCCGCATTTTTCTCATCGAATAAAATCTCTGAACTTTGGTGGGAAGTAGCAAATAACCTTCTATGGTGCAATGCTACACTGAATCCAATATTATACGCGTTAACTAATTTGCATTTCAGAAATGCGTTTAAAAAGCTGACGACAATCCGGAAACTCAGTCACAGAAATGGTTTATGACGTGTTTCATCAGTGATTTAGTTTCAGAGGTATTTTTATATTTATCGCCACCACCTCCCCTCCCCAAATTGCAAGTCAACACTTTGTCAATCGTGTACTCATTATCAGTAACAGGTTCAGAGAAAATTACATTTGCAAATAATCTCAAACCAGGCAAATTTTTGTAAATGCTAGGAACATTTTTTGCAGCCATATATCGAACATATACGTTGTACAGACATGAATATAGAAGTTAGGTTATAGAAAGTACATTAATAAACGCAGATCAATTAAAACCTTGATTATTAAAGGTTCCTTAAAAATTTAATGCATTTGCAATAGTTGAAGCAAATGGTCAATGTATACATAGAATTATTCCTTAAAAAAGAAGTTTAAATTTATTTTATATTTGCAATGTAACGAAAGCAAACCGATTTCTATATGTCTTACACTTTTCGAATTATTAATGCTAATAACAATATTCTCAGGTGACACAAAGTACAATATAACTAGCCTTAATATTGGCTGAAATGATCTGACCAAACAAAGGAAAAAAATGAGCAAAAAGCAAAATAAAACGGAAAAAAAATAAAAGGGGGAAAAAGGCATAAGGATTGGTACAAATAAATATGTGTTCAGAAAAAATATCAGCAATCATGTTTATTAATATAAACGCATGGATTGGATAAAAAATATGAAATGGTAACGTGTTTTAGTATAAGCAACATAAATTCTTTTCAGGTTGTGATTAAGGCAATTTTGCCATTTGATGTCGATCGATAGATGTAGGTATATACGTAACAGGATGCAATGAGCATGTTTTGCTTTGATTGACTAAAATTGATATAAAACTGACAGAGGTGGACCTAGGATTCCGTCCACCCCGGGCAGCCTCCCATGGTACACCCCTTGCAGGATGTAATTTTTGATAACTAGTTACGAAAGTGTTATTACAGGATCGAATTAAGCTAGTGCAGGGCCTGTATCATATATTATGAAGTATATGTTACATAATTGAAGAGAAAAAAATACACAGAAATGACTTCAGTTTCAAATACCTTCGTATTTATGGCTAAAAATAATAACCTCATTTGAAGGTGAGAATTAGGTAAAATCGTTAACCTTGAACACCCAGCCGTTTATAAAAGTTGAAGGCAGTATAGTACAATTGTAATAGAGCAAGTTTAGTGTCACTGAATCGGTTATTGATAGCTGGCAAGCATTTAGCGCGGGACCCTTCAAAATGCGGGGCACGTATCATATGTTACTTTTGCTATTAGGTTAATCCGACACTGGGTATATGCGTTAATAATGCGGCAACTTGTCTCAAATTTCGACAATGACATTGACCGCTGTCGATCGATAATTGACGGACATACGTAACACGATGCTGCTAACATGTTTTGCTTTGATTGATTGAAATCGGATATAAATAGGACAAAGGGGGGGGGGGGGTCTATAATGTCAAGGCAGTAGGAACTCGGGGGACAAGTATGGTTAGACAGGAAGAGACCAAACCTTTTGTTCCCGAGACAAAGCTGCGTATTGAAAATATCCCTAAAAAGTAACGAACGCTAACTTTGTGCGATTTTGTACCTCGTTTTGAGTCCAATTATGTTGCAGCTAATTATAGTTTCAAAAGCGACGTCCGCCCCACGGGCAGCCTCCCACGGGCACCCTACATGTACGGTATGATGACAAGTTATGTGAGTGGTATACGCGTTTAATTATAATTAGTGAAGAAATGAAACATAATACATTTTGAAACGACATACATCACATGATTACTCGATCATTTACGTTGTTCACTAATGAATACTTGCCTACAAAGATATTGTGCATTAACTGTATTAACCAACAGTGTCTACAGTATAAGGCACCAACCAAAATTGGCAGTGCTTGTTTTTATTTTAAAAATTAAAATTTTTTTCTATCCGTATTAAATATATTCGCATGAAAAGCCATTTAATTGGGCAATATCTTACACACGAATACGCAAGTACTCATTGTTGTCGAACATATTTATCCATTTTTTATTTGTTTCTGTGTGTTTTGCGTGTATTTCATCGCATCAGTGGTGCAGCTTTATGAGTATTAAACATGTTTTGGTGTCAATGGAAACGATTCGCAGTAATTAAAACATGCAACTAATCTATCAACAGAGGTTGTTATTAAAATTATGCCGATTCATACATCATTTGATATGATTCGGTACATTTGACTTTGTTTATATTAATGATATAGGGTAAGTATGTAATATTTCACTGCCTCCCGATGCTGAACGATGAATAAAACATGCATTATTACACTAATCATACTGATACCATGATAAGGTGCACTGCACAGCTGGCGACCGTCGACTTGTAGAACTGTCAGAACAGCAGGATATTGGACAGTAAACACAAATCCAAAAGTAAGACTTACCCTTTATCATTAATATCTACTAACTAATAATCAAGACATACCCTTTATCATTAATATCTACTAACTAATAATATAACCATATATAAATGAATCGTATATGTTTATTACGGTAGTGAGTAACTCGAACTTGATTTGCCGCATGAAAGCAACTGCGTGTTGTAGTTGACGTAAAACGTGCACATGTATGGACCAAACGTAAAGCCGCCATTGCGCTAAATAAAGTGACGTGAGCGATGCGTATATATAATTATTAAATGTTGATGTCTCACTAAGAACGTGCTATCTACCGACGTATGTTTTACTCAATTTTTCATACGGTGATTTAGTAGAACATGTCAAGTCAATTGTACTTTTATGCCTTGCTTTTATGGTGGACGATATGTCCCAGCGGCGTAACGCCAGGAGCGGTGGATAGGGTGGGAACGTTGGTGAAGCTGTTTTACTTATTGCACAACTGTTAACGTATGGTTATTTGACCAAAATGAAACAAACGGAGACTTCACAGTTGTGGTAAAATAAATATTTTTACTTTTATTTGTACATAAACTGATTATATATCCGCATGTGCTTATGAATCGATTTATCATTGCGTATAAGCAACTCGAAAGTGCCATTTAAATGTGCCAGGAACGTGCCTAGGCCTTTATGCAACACTGCACTTGATTGTACCGGGTGTTTGGAATATCCATCTAATGTTCGTTCCTTTCAAAGTTATATGTTGAGTTATCGTTGTATATCGATCGAACCATGGCAGGCCATGTATTGCTTACCTCAATGTAACTACGAGATCTATGCCTTTACAACTATTTGGATTCTCTAATAAGTAGAAAGTTATTAACCGTGTAAAACCAATGCAGATAATTATGTGTTCCATAAAGTTCATGGATATGCGTATGTTTTCTTGAAATCCACTCTACCCGATACAAAGTTGGTAAAAACCTGACGTACTTATTGCTCTTTACCTTAATAGTGCAATTTAGTGAGTAAAATGCTACCCAAACAGCACATTAAAAGTACGAGCTACTACGATAGTACGTCATTAGTACTTATCTACAATTTAACCATTATTGTTGTTTTTAAACCCTTGTTTTCTTTCACCACAATGGAATTTGTCCTTCAAAGTTCACGTTTCAATGCTTCATCACTGGTAGGGTATGGTTATGTTTCTACCCCATTTTTCTTTACACGACCAAGCAGTTTGTGTATAATATCTTGGACTGGTTGTGCAACCGAAATTTTAGGAATAGGTTTTTCTTTTCTTCTTCGATTATGTTTCCCCTTTTCGTTACGGTAAAGTTACTGTGTGATTAATTGTCAACTCATTCCACGTAGTCAAGGGATTTCTAATTATTATGCATCCCACGAAATGGTAACATTCCATCGGTAACGTTAGATGTTTTGATTTTGCATTAATCATTAATCCACTGCATTATGTTTTCAAAATCAGAGGGTTTCGAGACTTTCGTAACTTGCAAATTGGGTGTTCGTGAAATGCACAAATATTAGCTAAGCATTACCGTAAACCGAAAAGCATCACACATGACACTAATTAATAAATTGCGAACAAGATAAACCAAAATGCTATACATTGAATTCAAATGGAAGAATTTTTATATTATTAAAGTCTCAATACGTGTTTGCTGATGAATTTCGGAAAACAAACTTCGGAGGCAGATTCAATGTTTCTTATTCTAAATTGCACTCTGACCAGGTGGGTTTAATGGAGAAGATCTGTCGCAATCGAAAGAAATGTATTTTCTGTTGCCCTTATGGCGCGAACGATTTACCGCAAAATCAGAGCGACCGCCCATATCAGCATATTCATTACATAAATGTAACATGTATATACTCGTATCGCCTACTTTTTTGACCAATTTCACGGAGGAAACGTCTGAAAACACCTGTTTATTCCTTGCAATGGAAGGAAATGAGACAATTTCGCAAGCTACATCGGTAAGACCGAAAGAAAGATACTATTCAAGAGAATGGCCCTAACACTGGCTAGCCACGAAAGTGAAAGTAAGTCCTAGGCCTAACGGTCGTAAACAAAACAGAGAGATTTGATTGGCGCATGATCTGTTGGGCGGGGGCTAGCAAATTTTGATTAAAGACTGTAGTATATCTACGGACTCGTTGAAAAATCTGGCGAATTTTATTCAGTTCAAAATGTTAAACGACAGATAACTCAATAAAAATATTGATTATTAATATGAAAATTGCATAGATGGGTGGTAGTTTCACTGAGCTTTTAGCGCAGTAAGCTGGAAAGGTCGAAGTTAAAATTTGGCAAACACACATTGAGACTTTAATGTTTTAAAAGTAAAATCGATGTCAGATATAAATTACCACTGCGGATTTATTTGTCCATTTCAGATTTCGTGCAGCTTATAATTTTCGCCTCACTATGATTCCATGCATCTACACGCCTTTAAAACTCATATACTACCCTGATTCAAGGCAACGTAGACTCTATTTCCATGACAGACGAAGTTGCCTTAAAATTTAATTAAGGGAAGAAACGCCCCTAGACGAATTTTAAGACGGAATAGTTTAGTTCTAGTTGAGGCTCTAGAATTAACTAAAGGAATGGGGAAAAAAAATCAGAAATTTTACAGTTATACAAATAGCCGCGATGTCTGAGCTTAGTGATTCCCTCTCAGAATTTATTATAGAAAGAGGCAGCATTGTAATTCGCTGTAGTTGCGCCCGCTAACACGATTTCAACATTTTTACAAAGCAAGATCCGAGCGAATTTTTATATTGCATGTATAGTTAATCGAGTTAAACTGATGGTTTATAAACTAATGTGTTTATATATTGTATTAAAGAAAGCAAAATACACGTGATAATATTTATCATGCGTTTATAAATTTTGAAAAAATTACATTGAATTTGTTTTTTTTATAACTGTGTCATAAATTATTCTTGTGAATTGTTTCGATTCATGTTTAAATTTCTAATGGGAACTATGCACACGTGTCATATGAAAACGGCTGCGGTAAAGGCTAATGTATTTCATTCAAATGCAGTAACAAACAATTGACAAAACAGAACATTTTTGCTATGGTGATGCTCTTTCTATTGACTTTAATAATTATTTGTATTTTTGTACAATAGCAAAAATGCATATCAATATAGGCCATTAACTTGATTTGTAAACTTCAAATTGCGATGTGTTACTTAATACAATTCCATTCCAATGTTTGTCAAGTCTATGATCAAGGCAACGAAATTTTGAACATTGAGTCGTATTCATATTTAATCACTCATATGCTCATTAGTCTCCAATTGGCGAAATTTGTAGGAGAGTACGCTAGTTGTTATCCAATATTAAAGAGATAATGCTATTGTTAATTGCTTGACAAAAATGTTCGAAATTTTCT
>KN886671.1:21673-36313 GCA_000934455.1 Apostichopus parvimensis
TTATATGGTTGAATTAATATATCAAGACTTCAGCGTGGACTGCTGAAAGAGAAAAAATATTTTTAAACGTGTATAATCATTGATGGAGTCGAACTCAGTTCATCAGGTTACCAGTCCACTGCTATAACCACTGAACCAATTGACGAGTTAACTTTCTACGAGCTTAAATTGGTATTGTTGGTTGGATACAATCTATTGGTAACAGTGAACGACACGGCCTTCAACGAAATCTCTATTCATCCTGTTTTACTCGCATTAGAACAACGGATCTGAATATCTTTATTTACAAGAAGCTCACGCTTGTCTTTGTTTACATTGCAGCAAGCAGTAAGAATGTGGTTTCCTTCCAAGACGTAAATGTATACAATAGGCTTATGCCCCGATACTCTCGATGACTTCAAAGCAAGCAGTAAAAGAAAAACGGATTCCGTGAAATCTTCTTATTCACAAACTGAGCTTGGTTAAGATTATGCTCGCAAGAGAGTTCTTGCTGTAAGTTGTCTCCCTTTACAACTCTATTCTATGCAGACGATCATGAACTGAGATTAAGCCTGAAATTTCAACAAACAGTACTTATTCACATTTAAAGACCTTTTTGAATGAGGAAGGGTCAAACACGTTAATTACGTGTGACTTATCTTATATAGGGATCTGAATGGCTGGAAATAGCACAGTAATTCGAAACCCGAAACATAATTCATAGGGTTTTGAATTTATGCAAGTAATTTTGACTTTGTTTGGTCCGCAAATGACTAGATGTGTTTATTGATCCTCTGAAACTGCGCTATTTGCGTGTATAGCCCACCCCCCCTCCCCCAGTGACATACGAAGTGTGTATTTAGTTTATACAAATTATTAGAATCATCTTTATAAATATTAAATTTTGATCTATTATCAGCCAACGTTGTTTACAATTGTTGCATTTTGAAAGACTGAATGGTAATGAGGAAGGATCGGTGACGAGGACGGGGTTTGGATGTTTTTTTAGCTTTATATGTGCAATACAAGTCAACACTCTGACATCAGCTAAAATCTCTATAAAGCATTAGTTCATGTTTAAGCATGAAAGGTATAAACGTAGCTAGGTAAGTTGGATAACCGTACGTAACCATGTATCGTCCTGTATTAGGAACTGGTATTACCATTAGGTAACTCGCAAATGCGTCACGCTCACTTCATACAGATTGGCGCAAATATATCTTGTCATCAAAAAAATAACGTGAGAACAAGACAGTAAAAAAAGACGGTAGCAAAAGCGAGGACTGATACAGAAGCACGAAATAGGGCAACGCAGCGAAAGACCCAACCCCCCCCCCCCTCCAAATGAAAAGAAAACAAAAGAAAAGAAAAGAAAAGCGATCCCTTAGGGTTTTTCACCCCCACCATGTTTTTCTTAAGGATTTTCACCCCCATCATGTTTTTCGGTTAGCTAGGACCCTCAGCTATCACAATCTGCTTGTTTGTCATTAAATTAATGGTTGGTGTGGCCACCGGCGCTGTTGCCATGGCAATACATTCATGAAAACTTGGAATTTGAGAATATGTCATATCTTTGTAATTAAATAACCTAAAAAAACAACGTTAGTGTCTCAGTATATATATATTTGAAGCTGTCCTGGTGAAACCATTCATAATAAGGTAAGTCATCCCTAATTAGGGCTGTTGCCATGGCAATAGCCATGATGAAATTTGGACTTTGAGAAAAATATCATATAATATACATATACTAAAAACTACAAACTAATTGTCTTTTTTTACATTGATTTGTCTCTGCCCGGTTGATTGCAGTCAAGATCTGGATTATTTTAGGTCATGGTCATGTCTTAATAGGACTATTGCCATGGTAACACCATGATGATAAATTCAAATTATAGAACAAAATGTAAAATTACTAATGTCTAACTGTATATTTGAGCAAAGTCATGACATTTTCTTCTCAAATTCGAATTACATTTCTATCAGCATAGTGTTGCCATGACAATGGTCTTGATTGGGAATGAGCTTGATCTGCAATGATAATGATCTTGATCTAATCTACCAGGCAGCCCTAAATCTATATACCTTGACACTTAGATTGTGTTTCTATGTTCTTTAGTTACATAAATATGATATTTTGTAGTTAAAGTCCATTTCAAACTCAAATTCAGTCAGCCTAGGGTTGCCATGTCAACGGTCTTGATTGAGCTCGATCGTGACTTTAAATGGGCCTGATCTTGAGCTCAATCGACCAGAAAGACTGAAAGTGATATGCCAAAGACACATTGATTGTGTTTTCATGTTGTTCAGTTACAAAATTATCTTAATTATCTTAGACCCCCCACCATTGTTTTGAAACGTTGTCATCGCAACTGTCCTGATTGGGTACAATAAAAACCCTAAATGACTCAGATCTTGCTTGCAATCAACCAGGCACCGTATACAATTGATGTAACTTAACACTTGGATTGTGTTTTCATGTTGTATACTCCCAAAGATATGATTTCTTTATATTTGGGCATTTTTCTATTTTATTCGTAACTGTTACATTTCTCAACTTATTTTAACGTTTTACCTATTTTAAGTTGTTAAAGTTGAAAATGTCGACAATTTCAATTTGAGAAGTTGAATGTCGCATTGCTTTCAAGTCGTTAGTGCTTGCTATGCTTGCACTCCTTATTTGAAATTTGGCTGCTTACAGAATTTTAGTCGTCCAAATTTCAATAGTTGACATATTCTTCTGTGTCATTAACCAGTACGATGGTTCTGAAAGATTCTAATTACAGGATTATTTTAAGGCGAAAACTTAATTTTAATATGAGGGTAAACTTTTACCATGACATAAAAGTCTTATGTTATTCTATTGAGTTGTTACAACATATAGACATACGTAGTTAGTTAAGCCCACTTTAACTGACTAATAGGACACTTGTTTAACGGTTTTCGGCATATCAAAATTGACTATAAACTTTAAACAGGGAGTCCCACACCCAACTCCTCGAAGCCGAAGACGAAAAATGCCATAGACAACATAAGTAACAACAAGTACGGTTAATATGTTCATAACATGACATTCACTTCCGAAGAAACATTGCATGTGCCATCTATATATACCCGTTGATAATTTTTGTCTCCTGTGCTTTTCCACCCAATTAATCATTTCTGATTTTAGGGTTTATTTTGTTATTCTGCATTCCATTTCCTTGATATAGTCAATGATAGCTAGTGAAATTTTGTTAAAACGTGATATTTGTCACTAATTTGGTACTGTATAGTTCAGTGACGTCAACACTTGTGAGGCCTTTTTTTTCAAGCTATTTACTTACTTCAGATTGTAATTGAGTTATCCTTGGTCAAGCTATAAACAAAATTACACAACCCTTGTGGACACTGTTGACTTGGACGAGGGTTCATTTTATATTTATACTCACCGAGAGATCTCGTCTCCAATTAATTACGAAAAGAATCCCAGTTGTAAGTCCAGTATATATTTCATTTCGAGCTTTGGATGCAATTTTAAAGCCGATCAAAGCTAAAATTTGGTTTAGCAGACGTGATTGAAATTCCATGGGACTTGTATATTCATCTTAAAATAGCTCCGTTTCGCATGTACCGCCCCGTTGCTATGGTAACATCGTGGAACTACCGAAGGTACGTCCGGAGTATTTATAGTAAAAGGTAGCAAAGTCAAAAGAACATAAAGATAAAGAACGGATGGCCTATCTTGACTTTTTAGGCATACAGTGCATACATTTCTTCATTTCCTCTCCACAGTATATTTTCTAGACGTTTTCATATAATAATAGCCCTGCCGCTAATGGATAGATGACAGGTAGAAGATGGCCATCGATGGCGCTCTCGACTTCTCGTGCCACGTCTGGCACCTTCAAGTAGTAACCGACGTATTACTGGCGCAATCCCGACCGAACATATTTTAACTCTCCTACAGACTTTTCTACACTGATCCGTCAAAATGCCTCAGTAGCTAATAGGTACATTTCCATGACGTAACACTGTTCTCGTTATGCATAAAACATGAAGTCAAAAGTAAGGCATATACTGATAGGCCTAGACTAGGTATACGTTGCAGACTATGCATAGGCTAACTTCACAGACTGAAATACATGCAGACAGACAACTTCAGATAATGTAAAATATCACTAACCGTAATCACGTTATGTTTACTATGTCTTCAAATAACCAAAAAAACCTGCATTAACGTGAGCAATTCAGTTAGATTTATAAAGTTGAAAAAATTACTGAGATATTGTGTACAGAAAAATGAAACTGATACATGCTTATCTTCTTTTTGTGTCGCAATTTTACCGACCTGTTAAACATTTTCTTACTATACTATACCAAAATAATCTGTATCATGACATGTACCATCTGCTGTCAGTGCACAACCGCATGAGTCTTGAAAACTTTAGGCTAAGTTAATGCCAATGCATTTCTTCTGCTCTATCCTATAAAGGCGAGACAAAACTTCAATGTTGGGGCTCTTGTAATTACACCTCCCCACCGTTGCCACCCCACCACACACCTCCTGAATTCGAAATATGGCTTTCTTGACTATTTTTAGCGGGGAAATTGCTTCTTCGTTTGTTTGTTTTTTCCGGGTTTTTTTGGCTGATGGTGTTTCCCTTTTGTTTCTTCTTCTGTCTGTAATTACCCCAAATTTGGTATTGATTATTTTGTCTTCTTGCTTTGATTTTCTGTTTTACTTGATGGTAATTCTCTTTGCTTTTGTTTTAAACTCCGAACTGTCTTCTTTTAGAATATTATTCCGACACTTCCAACTTTTTTCTTTTTTTTTTAATATGATTATTTATTTTTTTCTGTTTATTTTTTGTTAATTCCAGTTTTCCTCGTTACTAGGTGGAAATCACCTCCCCACCCTGCTGCTACAATTTTCGTCATAATACACTTTCCGAATATTTTCTGTGAAAGTCGACGAGTGAGACAGAAATCAAGTAAAACACTTAGGTATTTCATAAAATATTGTAATGAATTACTGTGTTTGTGGGAAATAACCCACCCCTCTCCCTCCCCCACTCCCCCGAAAAACAACTAATAACAAAAAAATAAATTAACCAACCTGCATAGACATACATATATTTACCCGACCACCATAACATATTAAACTCAGTCTGTTTAACGTGAGCAATTTAGTTAGATTTATAAAGTTGAAAAAATTACTGAGATATTGTGTACAGAAAAATTAAGCTTTTGTTAAACTCCGAACTGTCTTCTTTAAGAATATTATTCCGACACTTCCAACTTTTTTTTTTTTTTTAATATGATTATTTATTTTTTTCTGTTTATTTTTTGTTTATTCCAGTTTTCCTCGTTAATAGGTGAAGACAGTTGGATGTTTTCTAACCTGAATAGGCTATTTAATCTCCGTTGAAGAAGGTGACCTAACTAAGCTGCTATATGCATATTCAGCTACCAATATTTAGACAAGTTTATTCTTTCTATTGTGATGATTCACACACCTAAATTGCTATTTGACCGACAATGCATGGCGCTACCAATACAGTCTTCTGCTTTACACCATTAGGTATAGGCTCAATTTATAGCTAGCGCGTAATAATCTGACCTTCGTCCTCCCCGCGCGCGCATACATACGGTGATACAAGAGCGCGCTCACTGCAATATCTGTATGCATGTTTTACGTACATAATACCTCCGTGCGTGCGCGTTTATCTATATGCGAGTGCAGACTATACCGTCATACACAGTGATGTTTCAATGGGAATTTGTTGTTGTTTTCTTTACAGGCGTCCATATCAACACGTACTGGGGAGTTCTCAACATTGTATGCAGTGCAGTCTACACGTTGGATATATTTTGCCATCGTTCTTCGTCTTAATTGTTGGAAAGCCTCTATGATATGTTTGCAGAGAAGAAGAGGACGACATTAGAAGACATAAACAGAATGCGCATATGCTGGTTAGTGATATTTTACACTCTGTCGAAAGCTGTTTGTCTGTCTGTAAAGTTAGCCTATATGCCTAGCCTGTGCCTATAGTCTAGGGCTATGCCTTGCTTTTGAATTGATATTTCTTATGTATGAGGTGATAAGAGGTTAGTTAACCATCGTGAAAAGTGCCAATAAAATATACACTGTAAACAATTACCCGTAAATTTTACAGTAAATTACTGGCAGCAGAGTTGCCAGTAATTTACTGTAAATTTTACGGTAAAACACCTCTTGCTGTAAAATATATCTACAGTACTATACTGTAAAATGTTACAGTAATAAAATCAATTACTGTAGATCAATTATTTTAGAAAACAGTACATTACTGTAAAATGATACAGTAATAAAATCAATTACTGTAAATCGATTATTGTAGGAAACAGTATTTTACTGTAAATGATAAAGATTTAATTGTTTGCTACTGTAAACTTTAAGGGGAAAACAGTAGTTCTCTGCTATTAACTATCACTTTACAACCGATAGAGTTTTTTAGAGAAGAAAGTACCAATTCAATCAAACCCTAACAGGAAAAATTCCCATCTGCAGCTGAGAGCTATTAATACACAATTTCTTGCCTTTCAAACAAGATTGCTTACAACATGTGTGTTATTAAGAAAACAAAAACTTACTCAAAAAAAAAATAAGACCAAAACTTCTAAAAGTTGATTTCACATATTCCCTTTATTGAAATATTTGTCTTCACACAAAACAGCTTCTAACACAGTATAAGGTATTGAAATAAAGAATGGTATTTATACAAACTTATAAAAAAATGTTGATGTGTCTACAAGCATCAAGAACGAATTAACTGCACTTTAATGTAGAAATGATTTATCTGAAGGACAGGGCAACAAAGCCTAAGTAATCATTTCATGACTGATAAGAAAACCGATGAGCTAATGATTGGGACATTCCTCAGGTCTTTCACCGACTGGAAAAACTTGCTTATGTAGGCCTAGTATTAGGCCTAGCATTAATAGTTGGAAGCCCAAAAGAAAGAGCTGAGTATATTTTGAATTTGGAAATTAGTTGAGCCAGAGCTTGTATGTTCTGGCGAAAGTTATATGTACATGGGATAGGGCTAGGCAGATAGCTCCACGATCCTTAATTTCATGCACTCTGTAAAAACGTTACAAAATATATAGCTTTGGGTCTATATACAGTGGTCTAATAAAAGGTGTAGGCCCCTACCTTTTTTCTGGGTGATAATTGCATAATAATTATACGTTCATCAGCGAAGGTTTTTAACAAATGATATTTTAATATTTCAAGAGAAAAATGTTTTCAATATTTCACAAAATATTATCAAAATTGTAGCTATTAAATGTTTGAATTTTGAAATTGTAGGCCTACAAATTTAGGACCCGGGCCGCAGGAAAGTAAGCCTAACACAACAGTTAGGCTTAACTTAACCGACGTTAACAATTTAGGGATGTAGGCCTAGTCTAAATTGTATGGAAGGCTTAACTTTCAAGTTTCAGACAGTTGGGTCTATGCCTACACTAGGCTACAGTACAAGAAGTAGGGGCCCACAACGTTTGAGGCCTGGGCTATAGGGCTAATAATTTATCAGAAAAGCTAGTATCATAGAATTGATCCGAGTAACATAACGTAGGACCAACGCGTAGGCCTACTTGTGACTAACTTCCAAGTTCTACCACGGTGTACGCGTAAGCCTAGCGTTGTCTGTATTAGGCCTAGCCTACGTTACGTTAGGTTCTTTGTCATGTAGGCCTACCGAGCAACCGCCGTTATGAACCATATATTTTGAGAATTACAGATAATGCCAGTCAATTTATTGTTCATATTAACGATCCTTACAACACTGAAAACTTAAATTGGTCCACCGACTAACATAACGTTGGTCCATCTGGTGCCTCTCCCGACTAACATAGCCTTAGTCAGTTGCTACCGACTAATTTATTCCTTAGTCGGTTGGATTTCTTAGTCGATCATCTTAGTCCGTCAGCTTAGTCGATCAACAATATCTTAGTCGGTAAATGTATATTAGTCAGTTACATTAGTTGGTGACATTAGTCGGTCTTTACCGACTAATTTATATGAGCCACCAACTAGTTTATAGCAGGTTTTACCTTAGTCAGGATGGTGCCTCTCCCGACTAACCTTTCTTAGTGTTATCGACTGACTAGTTGCACTGACTGGAATCAGTGAAAGAATTAAACCCGACTAGTTTCACTGACTAGAATCACTGAAAGAAAAGAGAGCAGAAGAAACACGAATAATGTGTACGTTGGCAATATTTATTTCTGATAAAACTTCTGATTTCTACAAAAGCTGACATTCATAGAGGTTGAAAACGATACAGTAGTACGGCAGGCAAGGCAGCATCAATAACTAACTTTAATAACTTTATTTGACTTAAGAAATACTTATGTTTGGCAAGGCTGTATTTAGCATGTATGTATGTGTGTATGCGTGTATGTGTGTGTGTATGAATGTAAGGAGAAAAGAATATAATGTGTATTAACATTTGAAAGGATTGGTAGGAATACCTTGGTTTAAATATCTTCACTTCAACAAAAAAATAAATAAATGAATGACTTAAAATGTATTTGGCTTAAGAAACACTTATGTTTGGCAAGGCAGCAGCAACAGCATCAATGACTATGACAAAGAATGTAAGAAAGGACTTGGTACAAATATCTACATAAGTAAAATAAAGAATGTCTGTCTCACAAATATAAAAAAAAAATTACTTGGCTTAAAAAAAACATTTAGACTTTGTGCTGCACACTGAAGATCTTGAGACATTGTTAAGAAAGACAAATGAGTAATAATATTTGAGTTTATTTTTGGAAAGGCTGCATCTATAACAAATGAAAAAAGAATATCACAAATGAAAAAATAATACAAAATGTCTTCTTACATGTTGAAAGGACCCTGATAAATTGAATGCCTACCTACATTTAACACTTGTTCTACACATGATGTATAAAAATAAAAGACCTATTGCTTTTGCATAGCACACTGAAGATCAATTAATTACCAATAAGAGTAAATCTCTTTAAAGGAATAGTCCTGTGTTTTTGAGAAAAAAAATTATATGATAGTGGACAATTTTAGCAACAAAATGGTGCACAGATCACTTTCATACCATGTTCTGTTTAAGTGATATGAATTTTGCAAAGATTAAAAAATTGCATTTAAAAAACACTAGCACAGTAGTTTCCATTCAATCATGTGATGTCATATGGACAAATCGATGACAATTCTTAATATATCTCTTTGAAAATTAATCACGTTCTATTTAATGATTTGAACACTTGCTTCAAAAATGTTTTAGGCATTTTTAATCGAATTTGATGAATTTTTTGCCATTTTCATTGCTAAAAGCGTATTTTCTTTCAATTAAGCTCAATTTGTTGCAACCTGTCCATAGATCTTCAAAGGTTGACAATTTGGCTTTATGCATCAAAATTATAGCAACATGAAGTTAACATAATAAACAAGTTCTCAACAATGCTACTAATCAATAGAAAAATGTGAGAGTGGAAAAAAATGTTTGTTTCAAAACTTTTAGGACTTTGATGCAAGGATTAAATTTTGGAAGCAAGCCCATAGCTGGCTATGTAATCACAACCTAGGAAACTGAAAAAAGGAAACTGAAGTTGCCTGTTTCCATAATATTATCACTTATCAACAAGGGTGTAACGAGAGAGTTGGGGGGGGGGGAGGGGACTTTCCAGACAGTCCCGACAATTTAATGAAAGGTGGAAAAAATAAGGGGCAGGACCATCCATTTTCCTTTTTACCATCGTTTCCTTATCCATTTGCCGACATATGTTAAACTTGCCAACAAACACAGTTGGGGAGTATTGCACCCCCCTCCACCATGGCTATGCTCCTGCTCATAACTTGACTGACTGCCAACAAAACTGGACATAAACTGATGCAAACAAACTCTTATCCTAAAAGTAATTGATTGAAGATGATGTTTTGAAGGATATATGGAATATTAAATTGAATATCTGACAGCTGATATGAAAAGTACCGTATCAGCTTCGTAAAGTAAAGTTAGGTATGTTAACATCACAGTAGAGAATGACCAGTTCCACCAACAATTTTCATTTTGTCAATTTTCTCAGACCATTCTTGTGACATTTGCAAGGAAATTTTTTATGGAATTGTGAACATGTATCCCAAGAAATTACTAACTTGTTTCCACCACTGGCTAATGGCAACCAGAAATAAAATTACCCCTTTGATAGTAGAAAAAGTAAGACACTCTTATTGGAAACTTCACTTAAGGTGTCAGAGGAAGGTTGTACTAGGGTGTAAGGACTGCACAGGTATATTGAAGTCACTTACATTGTTGGGAAAAGTTGGCCAGTTTATTTGTTAAAGAAATGATAGATCTAGGTACTGGCACTCCATCGTAAATATTAAGGATTACCCTCTGTATGAAACACAGACTTTTGGAGATGGAGGAAGGGTAAAAAAAGTTGAAAACATAAAAAGAGGAAATCCAGCATGCGATGGCCTTCATAACATTGTCAGTAGAGGTGATCTCCATACCGTCTGCCATCAACTTAAAGGATGTGGTTATCCCAGAAGTTTCTCCATCCATCTTGATGTATACTGGATTACTAGTCTGCAAATTTAAAACAAAAAAATGACATGTAAGTAAACATGTTAAAGACTTGAAATTTGGGAGGAGAGAGACTGTTGAATATTTTATCTTTGAAAACATGCCAAATGGGCACATACATTTAAAAAAAACTTTCTGTTGTCATCACTTAACAGATTAACTACTCAGTAGTAAAAGTAAACCAAGGGTATGGGGAGACTCTCAATTCCAACAAAGGGGGCCCAGCTATTGATATCATCAATTATTTTGCATATTAATTCTATTTTAGAAGGGGGCTCAACCCCCTGAAAAACATAGAAAGGGAGGGGCTGAGCCCCCTATTATGCAGCACTGTTCAATTTGACATTTTGGTGTCATGTACAAGAATTGCTTTAATCAAAGGACTGATGGCAAAAGGGTAACTTTAAAAGAAAAAAAGAAAATTTTAGTTGATTTTGTCTACATATATACATTATGGATGGACATTTTGTGATTTTATTTTTTGTATTAATTTTATTTTCCAACATGATCTGATGAATGATTTAATTGGTGCCATAGTTCATAAATTTCATTTAGTAATTTTTGATTTTCAACATGTGTTATGTAACATGTAATCACTGTAAGTATTCTTTACAAGTGGATGCGTCTGTCATCGGAGTAATCGCTAATTGAAATAATATGCACTCTGATGGCAATACCTGAGCTATACCTAAACCATTGATAGATAAAAGTATCTGGTAAAGTGCACTTGTAGGTACTGCACATTTTAAATGCAAATATGTCTGGGCAACATGTGTCATTCATGGCTAGTGTTATCATTGTCTTTGGATTGTTGTATTCATTTAAAATTCAACAATATTTGATGTCAAAATTGTATGTATTTACTGACATAACTCATGTATTTGAGCCGTTTGTCACCTACTGCAACAAGAACTTGTTAAGAAGCTCCGAGACAATAGGTGAACCTTTTATTGCTACTTATCAGGATAATCAGTTCCTTGATTTTTCTTCTTCACAATTTGATTCTTTACGTTTTTCCCTCATCCAGTTTTAGAAGTCATATAATTTTACAAAAAGGTGAAGCTGTGCAGGTTTAATATACATCAAATTTTAGGTAACTAAATAGTAACCAAAGAAATTAGGGGTGGTATTAAGAATCACACACTTGCAAAATGAAATTGAAAAATTTCTTGCCTCTGAGCCTGCTGGAACCAGAATTAGAGAAATATCCTCTTGCAAGAGACCAGGGATTGCCAGGAAAGCAGCTTTGTTTGATGTGTCTGCATAAGTAAAAGAGAAAAGTGATTTGAAAAGAAAAGTGATTGTTGAAACCTGGCTTAAAAAAAAATCAATGTTAAATCTATCAATTATAACAGAATAACCAGTTATTCCAACACCAAATATCATAACAATGCCACAAACCTGATTATCACTTTGTTTTGGAAGAGATTTTGTAATTCATTTTGTAGAGCTGTGAACATTTAGTAGAGTTACTAAACGTTTACACTCAAGAAAAAAATCAGAAATTTAGCGTGTTACACTCCGTTTAGTAACCAAGTATTCCATACAATCAGTCACTGGAATGAGTACTATGCCCATTGTCATCCAGGGGGCGCCGGAAGCTTCCCGAGAAGGGGGAGGGGGGCAGCTGTTACAAAAGGGCACTTACTTTCTGAAACTGCAAATAACAAAATGAAACTCCACAATTGTCTCTTCCTCTATTTACCATTTTAATTCTACTGTGCTAATTATTTTGAGGCGTAGAACCCTTTGTTCTGTGGATCTCCTTTGTCTCTTCAGGAATCTCATTGATGAGCATTTGTGACCATAGGCGGAGGTATGCGCTCTACCGAGTGCCCATTGTCTAGTTATATATTTATTTAGTGCAGTTACAAACATTTCAGATGTACACTCTAATCTGCCACAGCTCTATTTTACCCTGAATATTTTCAGATACTGTTTTTTTTTTTAAATTTCACTGTAAGACTTCAACTGTACAAGAGAACTATGAAATGTTTTTTACTTTTTTTTTTATATATAACCAAGCCATCCAAATTTAATTAAACATTGTTGATCTTGTTCCCTTAATGTCAATATCATCATATCACAAACAGGGAGCAGAAGCTGGAAATTGCTCATCTGTGAGCGAGGCATGGACATCAACACCAAAACAGGCCTTACAGACAGGTCACTGCAGCAAAGGGGGAAATGAACAGAGCAATGTGTCATGTAACTTATAAAGGAAGAATTTATTGTTTATTTACAATACCTTTTATCTTCTGCTCTTCACGAAATCCTTCCATTTCAGTGGTAGCCTGCATGAAAAAAGCATGTGGTGCTCTCTTTCCTTTGCAGGCCTTGATGAGTCCAGACGCATATCTTCCCAGGCCAG
Source organism: Apostichopus parvimensis (assembly GCA_000934455.1). Taxonomy (NCBI): domain Eukaryota; kingdom Metazoa; phylum Echinodermata; class Holothuroidea; order Aspidochirotida; family Stichopodidae; genus Apostichopus; species Apostichopus parvimensis. The sequence goes on from KN886671.1 coordinate 34,616, forward strand.
CACGGAGGGAATTAAAAAAGTAACCTCTCCATCCTCTGCCAAAAGCTAAAAGAAAATGGTTTATTTTAAGATACAGGAACATACTAACATTGCAACACTTCCTAAATGTTCCCCCAATTGGTATTGATATATGAACAAAGTATATAACCCCTCTGGTACCCATTTCAGTTGAGTGGACTGAAGCAATGAATGTTGATGCAATGATTGAAAATGATGGCCTTTTTGATTATAACATGTTGCTGTGCAGGAAAAACATATTCCCTGCAAAAACAGTTCAAAAATTTACATCTGCATGAGCTAGCGTATCTAAGTGTTACTATTTGAATTAAAGAAAAGAAAACACGTATATTTCTGGTTTCTGTGTTCTAAGTTTGAATAATATCTGATCAATTAACATACTGGCCTAGACCTATATATTAACGAATCAACTTTTCACGTAGTAATTTGGACCTAGGCTACACCAAATATCGAACGTAACTGTTAACATTCAATGATCACCAACACTGTTCGTAGGTAGGTCTGAGGCGCGTTAGCAAACTGCAACAAGCAAATTATTCAGCTGAACTTCTTCCCTGACTGCATGACCACCAGCACCGTACCAGTTGCCACGTAATTTATGCAATGCATTGTGGGAGTCAATCGAGTCCAAAATACATTAATGATGTAGGCCTACTGTAGGTTTCTGAATCTATTCCTGACATTTCATAAGTGGCAAGAAACGACTTAACATTGCAGTAAATTACTGTAAACTCAACTTACAGTACGCTGCTGTAGAAAAGCACGGTAAAATACCGTCAAATTTACGGTCGTTTCTTACAGTGTAGAAGTAGGCCTATATAGTTACAACCGTGGCAAACGGTAGGCTATATAGTGTTGACATTAGAGAGATTAATTCGACAAAGAGTAGAGTTTGCCAGTAGAAGTTCTAAACGTGTCATAAATAGAATCAGCAAGCTGATAGTTTATTCTCGGTGATATCTGCTGTACAGACACTAGTCTACTTTGTCTAGTTTCATTATTGTCGCATCTTTCGTTTTTTTTCACGCATTCTATCATTTTCGTCCTAATATACTTTCCGGCCATTTTCCGTGAAAGTCGACGAGTGAGACAGAAATCAAGTTAACCACTGAGGTCTTCAACAAAATATTGCAATGACTTACTGTGTTTGTATGAAATCACCTCCCCACCCCTGCTGCTACCATTTTCGTCATAATGCACTTTCCGAACATTTTCTGTGAAAGTCCACGAGTGAGACAGAAATCAAGTAAAACACTCAGGTATTTCATAAAATATTGTAATGAATTACTGTGTTTGTGTGAAATCACCCACCCCTCCCCCCACTCCCCCGAAAAAAACTAATAACAAAAAAGTAAATTAAACAACCTGCATAGACATACATATATTTAACCAACCACCATAACATATTAAACTCAGTCTGTTTAACATGAGCAATTCAGCTAGATTTATAAATTTGAAAAATTACTGAGATATTGGCTACACAAAAATGAAACTGATACATGCTTGTCTTCTTTTTGTGTCGCAATTTTACCGACCTGTTAAACATTTTCTTACTATACTATACCATAATAATCTGTATCATGATATGTACCATCTGCTGTCAGTGCACAACCGCATGAGTCTTGAAAACTTTAGGCTAAGTTAATGCCAATGCATTTCTTCTGCTTTATCCTATAAAGG
>KN886672.1:9343-28238 GCA_000934455.1 Apostichopus parvimensis
AGTGAGTATGCATTATATACAAGTCATGTGTGGACAACAGTATCAGTGAGTATGCATTATATACACGTCATGTATGGACTACAGTATCAGTGAGTAGGCATCATATATACGAGTCATGCGTGGACAACAGTATCAGTGAGTATGCATTATATACAAGTCATGCGTGGACAACAGTATCAGTGAGTATACATTATATACAGTCATGTGTGGACAACAGTCTCAGTGAGTATAAATAATACAAATTCATACATGGACAACAGTATACATTATATACAACTCATGCGTGGACAACAGTATCAGTGGTATATATTATATACAACTCATGCGTGGACAACAGTATCAGTGATAATATATTATATACAATCTGAAAATGTGCGCTTATCTATTAATTGTTGTTGTTGCTGGTAGGGGAACCACTGCAAAACTTGAACTTGCATAACCTTTTTAACTTGTTACATGCTGATGATAGCAAACTAGATGGTTAAAGGAAAATTAGGTACCTGAAAATCTATCCATATATATGAAAGTCCCAAGAATCTCACCAGCAACTGTGGAATTAGAAATACAAAACTTGACAATTGTCTTTACTTAAAAGAGTAAAATACAGATTTAAAAACCTGGATTTGATGAATTTGATTAATTTCAGTCAATTTGAAGTCATTTAATGAACAGATTAACCATTTAACTGTCAACAAAACTTAATTTTGACCTTCTATTTTGTCTACACATCTATCATTGCATGAATGAACAGTATTGTTGTCTACTTAGTAGTGGTAGGCCAAGACTCTTTGTTCTCAGTTCAAGATTTCAATGCAACACATCCTTTCTCTAAACATTTGTTGCAAAATTAATGCAATACGCTGAATGAACTTCAGGTTTGATGTGTAGATTTACGCTAGTGCAAGAACCTTGCTGATAATTTGATGTCGACAATTGTCAAAACCTGAAAATGCTGTGTGCTGTGGGCATGTAAGGTTCTCACGTAAATTGTGGCAAGGCCTCACTACCTCATTTGGCCCTGTGTTCTGTGTACATTAAATGTTCTCACCTACATTGTGGCAAGGACTCACTACCTGATTTGGCCCTGTGTGCTGTGTAAATTAAATGTTCTCAAGTAAAGTGTGTCAATGAGTCACTACCTCAGTTGGCCTTTTGGTTTTTGATTTCAAATTAGGTGGAAGCCGTTAGATTTCATTGCTGCTATCACTGTGCACCTGAGGAAAGGGGAGATGGAACAAGCAATGGCGACCTTTGACCTTATCTATGAAGATGAACTTGTCAACCTTTGCTGTGAGAGGGAACATCTGGTGGTGGGCAAGACCAAGAAACTATTCACATACTTTGCTGAAGTAAGTCGATACTATTCCAAATATGTTTAATTGATCTGGTCAAGTGTATCTTCTCAAGACTTTGCATAATTAGTTTCTCGACGTTAACGACGGATAACTGTAGGAACAGATTTAATCAGGATTTATTATAAAGAGTTAAAAACCAGTCTAATATACACTTACCATTAAGTCAGCTAGCTCCTTTGAAGAAAGTTTGCCAACTCAATGGACGTACAGACTCCTTCTGTTGTCTTACAGAACATGTAATTTACAATAAATTACAAGTTTGTCACAAAAAGCCCTCTGATATTGGATATCTTCTATGGGTGAATCTGTTATTTGTATGAAATTTGGAAAATAAAATTTCATAAGAAATTATAAAACAATGGATGAACATCAGCAATTAGGTTAAAGAATCTGTGAAGCCGACATCAATAATTTGATTTACCCTTAAAGGAGCATTGCATACATATTAAAGATGACAATATTTTGTTGAAACCTGAATAGCTATAGAAACATAAGTTGTGTTCAATAATTTTTGTTGTTGTTGGACAATAATACATCAGCAGTTAAAAACCGTGTCTTATTTCATCCTTTAAATATCGCAGAGTCATCTACAATCAAAGAACAAAATAGATTAAAAACTGGCAAATTATTTTCATATGTAACCTCCATCAGAAGGACAGGTGGGGGATGGGAGGGTTGTGAGAAACAAAATTCATCACCCTGAAAACGTCTGTACAATGTGTGAACCTGAATTATGTCTGCAGTAGGAATGTCCCTGATAACATACACAGATCTGTCTTATTTCTCAGTAAATATGTATCATGCTTTTCTTTTCAGATGATGTCTAAATTTCCATCTGCTATCGTGTCCATCCTGATTAATTTGACTGAAGCCAGGAAAATGAGCTACTTAGAGGTCTGTGATGTTATAGAGGTAAGATAATTTAGACATTTAAACATGGCACAAATCGGTCAGAGTTATATGTATCCTTGAAGAGAAAATTAAGTTTGCTCTACACTCCAATTCTTTGCCTGGCATGATGAAAAATTATGATAGAATCTTCATCGTTTTGGAAACGTTAAATGGACTCCACATGATGATAGCATATTTCATCAATTTTTAGGTGAGGAAGCTATACGATGGCTGGTTTGAAACCTTCTTGATTAGGTTTTGTTTTAACACCGCGCTCATTAAGCATTTTGCATGTTTACGAGGTTCAGAGGCTTATGAGGCAGGTACATTAATGTCCAATCGTTACTGCTCCTATTGGTAAGGCCACTTAACATTATCCTCATCTGATGAATGAGAGTTTATGTAGGCTGCTCCTAGAGTTTGTCAACTTTCCCAAACAGGGATATGAAGATTGAAAATTTCTCTGCAGTGGAATGGTGTTGAATGAAGTATTTACTTTGAAACTAATGGAATAACAGAAACAAACCAGTTTCCGATTCTCCAACCAAAAATAACATCCACCCACCAGCATAACACAGTAGCATTTCTGTACAGGTTAAACTACTATGGTTGGTTTTGGTTAATTTGAACCAGGATCCTAATGAAATGTATCTGTTGCTCTGGGGCCATTACTCTTTTAGTATACCAAGTAAAACCAAAACCAAACAGACCCTCCTATTAAAGACATTTATATAATTTCTGTACAGGTTAAACTACTATGGTTGTTTTTGGTTAATTTGAACCAGGATCCTAACGTAAAGTATCTGTTACTCTAGGCCATTAATCTCTAGTATACCGAGTAAAACCAGACAGACCCTCCCAGACATTTATATAATTTGTTTGATCAAGACAGAGAGAGTTCCCCCTCTACGACATCTATTAATAAGAAGTTTTTTATGATAATTTCCATTTACTCAGAAGAGCATCCCCGAGGGTCTCGGACAAGATGTGATCTTAATGCAGTATTTAGAAGCTTTCATTACCAGTTCGTCTGATTCTTGCCTGGGTTTCAAGATGGTTGCAGTGGTATGTAGGATGTATACAGCAAGTAAAGTACTGTCAACCAGTTGAAACCAGAATTGTACAAGCATAACCAGATATGTATCAATAATGCAGTGGTGAATTATGATAGTTTCAGGGGCCCAGGCCCGGGCCATAGTATGTAGGATGTATACAGCAAATGAAGTAAAGTACTGTCAACAGTTGAAACCAGAACCGTACAAGCACAACCGGACATGTATCAATAATACAGTGGTGAATTATGATAGTTTCAGGGGCCCAGGCCCGGGCCATAGTATGTAGGATGTATACAGCAAATGAAGTAAAGTACTGTCAACAGTTGAAACCAGAACTGTACAAGCACAACCGGACATGTATCAATAATACAGTGGTGAATTATGATAGTTTCAGGGGCCCAGGCCCGGGCCATAGTATGTAGGATGTATACAGCAAATGAAGTAAAGTACTGTTAACCAGTTGAAACCAGAACCGTACAAGCAGAACCAGACATGTATCAATAATGCAGTGGTGAATCATAATAGTTTCAGGGGACCAGGTTAAAGGGGGAGAACTGCCAGCCCTAAAGTCTAACTTCACATTAGCTGCACTTAATTGACACAAAGCATATGTCAAAATCACATATGCCAAATATATGTCAATATGTCAAAATCACAAAAGTTCTGCCTGGCTGACTCCAGGATCTTACTTGACTGGCAATTTTGATCTGGCTGCTCAAAATGTCAGAACCAACCCTTTGGGGGTCCCTAGACTTTAGGGGCCCTGGTTCAATGAAATGCCTATTGCTACACCTCAACGCTTACTGTTTGTACAATGCGTTGATATTATTATGATTTACACTGTAATTCCTGGTACTAAATTAAGATTTAAACTAAATGTAATGTGTTAAATGATAAAAGAGTTGTTGTATGGTTCACAAGAGCCACATACCTTTGATTTATTTTCTTTAAAGGTCATCCAAACCCTAGTTTTAGATTTGCTAATCGGTTAACTAAAGCTATCATATATCAAATGATTCCATTAATACTTTCTTATGCAGACATAATAAAGCATTTGTATATCAGTTTACCATCTAAACTGCACAATACAGGGTTATGTAGTTTCAAGTATGTTCTTCATAAAATTATGTCATTTTGATATCAATGAGTACTTTGACAAAATTGTAAGTAGGTATATCACTAAAAGTCATGACAGTTGATCCCCATCCCCACCCCTCCCCCACACTCTATTGAAATAAGTTACTTTGAAACATGAGAAACACACACAAATGTCTGTAGATAGCAGATCAAAGTTTTGTCATGGAAAGATTCACTGTATGTGTAGCATTTAGTCATATTTGGAAATGCTTATTATTTGAAGATGATCCATGAGTTTGCATTAATCTGATGGAAGACTAATAAATGACAAGTTATGAATAAAAAATATCCCCCCCCCCCAAAAAAAAAAAAAATGAAAATATTTGTCAACACTTTTGTCAACATGGTATCACATGTTATATGAAAGAAACTCAGCATCTAAAGTACTGTGTATTGCAATTTCATGGGGTAACAGAATTTTCCCCAGAAATAAATAATAATTTGGTAAAATGAACAACAATGTCCAAAAATGTCATTAAATTGATATCTTGCGTTACACATTTGACCAAAGTTTATTTGTGCTTTTTTCCATCCTCCAGGAGAAACTTCTCCATCTTTATCTGAGACATCTGATGTTGGAGGCATCATCCTCATCCTCATCCTCATCCTCTGAAGACATGAAGAGGAATCCTCATAGTGTAAGCTCCCAAGATTAAATTTCTCTTTGTCGAATAACTTATTACTGTATGTGTACTCGTAGCCTTTAATATTTGGTAATGCTAGTAATCTCCAACTTTGTTTTCTGAGATAATTTGTTCTTGTAACATCCTTGTAAAAGATAGTCTGCTCAAAACAGCTTTCTGATTTGATTTTGGATAAAGGTTTGGATGCTGGCTGATGATGACAGTTCATTAGCTTAATTGTCTATTACCATTTAATTGGGGTAAACGATGAAATTATGGAAATGTTTTGATATTGACTACAAACTTAAGATTTATGGTACTTTTATCCAAAATACCAGTTCATACTCAAAACGGGAGATTGCAGATGATATTTTGTTGCACTGATGACTTTTCACTGTCACGGCCTTCGGTATAAATGACAAACTTTGTGCGATTCATGCTGCATATATAGTTGCCATGGATACTAAAAACTTTAATGTATTTTGTAGCCAATGAAAAGAGTAAATACTCCTCACAGTGTCCATCTTGAGATCGTTAACTCGAAACTTTTCAAGACTGTCTTCTGTTTAATCTTCTCGAGTGCATCAATCTCCGAGGTTTTTTTTTCTTGATATATGTGGCTCGATAGCTATCAATGTCTCTTAACGTGATATGTCGACGATGTCCTTGAGCTGTAATAAATTTAGCAGAGTTATCATCATTGAGCTGCGATAATCACTCTCGAAAGTATCCTTGCTCCAAAAAAAAAACGTTCCTAAGTATGATCTCTTGAAACTGTCATTTTCTTGCTGATGTTTGTCATTGGAAAGCTCCAGAAAAGAAGCATTTTGAGTAAAAGAAAGAGTTTGACATCTTTAATAATTATGGTCTTTTTTTCAACAACCTCATTCTCTCGGGTACTTTAGACATTGAGGACGGGTGGGAAACAAGTAAAGAGAAGTTCAAGACACTCGTGGCTGGACAAACTGCCTCCGTTTGAAGGTACAAAGTAGGGCTGTCTTTCCAACTTCCAACTTATTTTTGTTACTGTATGTTCCTAAGTGTTTTTTTTCATTTGTTATTTTGCTAAATTTGCTCCCCCCCCCCCTTTAAAAAAAATAAGTTTGTCATTTTTGATCACTTTAAAATTGACATATGTTGTATAAATATAATGAGCAGATAGTAACAGATTCATTATCTGATAAGGCTGAGATGTCTAAAGTCTTTTATAATATTTATATTCCCGCCGACAGCAATGTGTGTCGTCTGGCAAGGGTGTTGTTTAATAACAACTTCCCGACATGGATGTTAAATGGATGTGTGCCGAGAGATTGGCTTCGGTCAGCTTGCGAGTCTAAAAGCCTCCATGGCTTCTTTCGCGAGTTCCTGCTTGCGGGAAGATCACATATACATACATACATACACATATACATACATACATACATACATACATACATACATACATACATACATACATACATACATACATACATACATACATACATACATACATACATATTATTATGAAACTATACAGCAATTGTAATTCAAACTTTTGTATTCCTTCAGCATTAATATTGAAAAGCTGAGACCTTGTACGAGATTTTTATGTTCATAAATTTCTTGTGATGTAAGGAGGTGACACAGATGATAATGTAGTGTGGGTGGACTAATTGAAGTCAAATATAGAACTGGCTCTTACAAGGAGAGATTACCTTTCTATTTTTTGAAGAGTTTTATAATCTCAAATGACCTCATAAGGGGCCATGAATTTGTTAAAAATAAGTACTGGTTAAATTGTAAAAGAAGGAATCATTTTAATATTTGATTCTGTGCTAATGATTTGCTACAGGTCTTTTAATACCTTTCTCAAATGCTAAATGAAAAATAGGTTACTTGAAATGGAATCTGTTACTTGAAAAACAGAGTCTGTTACTTACATCCAGTGGGAGGGAGGGCAACAGAATGATGACATTAGACAAACAATGCAAACATTTCAAAATACAAAAATAGACAAAAATAATTTAGCAGTAAATTACTCACATTTTTTAATTTATTTTTATTATTATTGTCATCTTTAATGAGGGTAGTCCTGCTCAGTGCAGAAGCATTCTTTTCCAGAGGAGCCCTCAATACAAAATACACATACAATATTATGCAGTGGAAAAACGGTAAACATCCAAAAGCACAAAAAGGACGGCTTAAAAGATAGACAAACAAATATCAGACATCTAAACAAAATATATCAGTTTTCATATGATGGGTGGCAGCTGAATTGTTGCAACCATGAAGATTTGTTTAATAGTCAGTTTAATATTTTTGTTGATACCACACTTCCTGTAGCCTAAATAATGGAATCAATTGTATTCCAAGTATTTTGCTTGCAAAGCTTTTTTGTGTCAGAATGTTTGGGGCCCAAATGGGGCCCGGGCAAAAACTTTAGGGGCAAGCCAAGTAAAAAAAGAATGGGGAAGTGGCAAGGAGGTATTTGTTTGTAAAGTTTCTGTGAATGCTAAGCAACACTAGTTAAAAGCTTCATTGTGATAGTATGTGTACAGCAAAGATGGGCATTTGTAAAGTGTGGTGGAGGTTTTGTAAATGTTATTGGCAACAGTGGAGTAAGTGATATGATAAAGACAGTTGAGTTGAACTATATCTATGCTTTTCATTAGTTATTATTTGCATGTGATTATCCAAAGAGATTTGTCTGCCAGATATGAAAGTTGATCCATTTGAGCAAGCTTTCTTCTATAATTTTTGAGATCATAGACCTACTGTATGTTACCTGCAAAGAGCCATATAATAAAGTCACTGAGAAGGGGTTTACCAGCAGGGTGGTAGCCCAATAATTGATACATTTTCAGTCACCAGGACATCCCATAAAATCATCTTGTTTGTACTGATTTCTGTCAACAGTATTATGCTAATATACTTGAATTCCATAACATTTATTATATAGCTTGACTAGACAAACTTCTTTCAAGGAATTGAAGAAAAGCTTTAAAGTCTCTGCTTTGAATTTGTGATACATGTGATTAACCCTTCTGCTATGATATAATGTTTTTACGATGTATTTATTAGATTCATGTATCATCTTTAAAATAATTACTACTTGACGTTTCCTTGTTAACATAATGCATGAAGATGTGTTAGTTTAATCCATTGTAATTTTGTTTTAAATTTTTATAAGGTTCCATAAATTATCATCAACAATGCTCAAATTCCCACTCCAAGATACATGCATAGTTTTTTTTACCTGGTTTAATCAAGGTTTACTAGACACAATTTTAAGAGCATTTTAACCCCTCTGTTAAATTGCAATATTTTCAAGGCTTTTTGAAAATTTTAAAGTTTGCTTCGATTTGAGGCCAAAACATCTAATGTTTGTTTATGTTAAATTCAGTAACACTAAATGCATGCAACATAAAGAGCTGTTTCCTTAAGCATTAACTTGTCTTTCCTCTCTTCAGGTGACGATGTTAAAATTTGTACCAAACTAGTAGAAACTACAAATATTCACATGAAAATGAAGAGGAGAGGCCTGTGGCGTTTTCCTGCCGGGAAATCACCACAACTGGATTCTTCGACTGTGAAACAATGTCATTGTCTTCAGTGCCATTCTAAGCTCGTTAAAATCCAAGACCTCTTATGCATGGAAATCAGCAGAGATATAAATATTCATGAAGCCATGGAGACATGTCTTCAGCTCCCAGAGGAGAAGGGGAAACTGTCCTTACAGTTGCTGTGTCTGGCTCTCACTTCCCCTCTGGTAAGTTGTACCGTAATATGGAGCAAAAACCTTTAACTGCAGTAGGTTAAAAGAGTAGAAGGGCAAGCCTAAGGTGCTTAAATAGCCATTTCAGTTTTGTCGTGGGGTACCAGTAGGCTGGGTGGGATATGTGGGCCTGGCAGGTGAGTGGTGGCTGTGAAGAAGGAGTGGAGTAATGTGTTGGAAAATTCCACTTTTGTTGGACTGTCTTTTATGTTTCGTTTTGGTGTTTGCACCCCATAGTTATGGTTTATATATCTTTGTGGGCTGATATGCTTGATCGTAGTGTTACCATTTTAGCAAACTTTAGAGGTCATCGGGGTCAATTAACAGGTAATTAGCATACCTGCCAACAAATCAGGAGATTAAGTGTCAAAAGAACTGAAGGTAATTTTAAAAGTTAGTTAATCCAGTATAACAACAGATTGAAGATTGCCTCAGAAGGAGATCATGCTAGGATCAAAATGTCAGGCCCTCTGACTTTTGCAAAAGATATTCGTAGAGGAAATCATATAGTTGTATCTTAGAGTTCGTAGTTTTGTAGTTTCGTAGATTCGAGTTTCTTAGATTCGTAGAGATGTATCATGTCATTATGTCAAAAGCATGTTAAGGAAGAGGGTGTGCAATATAAAGTAACATTTTATTGCTTTTGAAAAAAATTGCATTGAATAGAGTGAGTATTTTTACTTCCATAAAGTGACTGTAAAATGATTCCTTTTCTTACAAGTTTTTATATTTTTGATCTTGTTAACGTTATAAATGACCTTTATGTCATATATAGCTAGATGTGATACTTGATTGTTTGTTCAAATGAAAGCCTGCCACTGTCTTTTTATTTATGGTGTCAGTAGTGGGACAATGCGTGCATATTGTAATATCTGTATGAGTGGTTCATCTGTTTTATCTCTCAAAGCAAAGCTGCTTTGTAGAATAAAACTTTGTAAAATAAAAGAGATATTTCAGATATTTCCAAGCAGCTGGTTGCATTAGCCTGATTGCCATGGTTAAGTAAAAAATATGCATTTTTAATTACATGATGGCCTCAACATGTGTGGATAGGTCAGCAAAGTCTGTTGTTGGTAATTTCTATTTTTAAATATCATGGGCGCAGATCCTGGTGGGGACAGCAGGTCGCATCCCAGCCAACTTTTTCAGTGGTGGGGACATGCTATACCGTGTCCCCACCAATTTGTCTTGACCAATTGCTGCATTTCAAACTCCCCTGTGTTGAACTTTGGTGCAGTTTGATCCATTTTATTTTATTTATCCACAGTTGTTAAATAGGACCAAAATCGCATTTGCTGCAGTCTATAATTGTGTACTGGGAGAGGACACCAGACCCATTGTATACAAAAGTCTACTTGGATTATTTGTCCCCGGATTTTTTTTCTGCAGACGCCCATGTATTTCCCCAAACTAAAGTTGTAAGCCATGAGATCTAAAATTTAAGGAGGTTTGGGAGCATCATTGGGTCTGTGAAGTGTTATTTCCGGCGATTTGGGAGGTATATATGCCCAAAAAATTCTTGTACGCTACCTGAAACCCATCATGGGCGCGCTTCGCTTAGATAGTATCAGAGAACAGACACGCGTCCCCACCATTATCCAAGACTGATCTGCGTCCATGTGTAATTTATTGTCATTGATCTTAATCAATTTGTGACCAATGAACTTTAAAAATACTTCATGTGTAACCTAAAGAAGTTTGTTTTAATGGTGATGGCGGCGGGCATGTAGTCATTCTTTGCTTGTTTTATTGTTTTTCGAACAGGAAGCTGTCAGAATAATTCTCGATAAGTCACCATCCATCTTTGGTGATTTCTGTGTTTGTGCGATCAGAGAGAGTGACTTAGCATCGTGGAAACTGATTCTACAGGAAATAAAGAGAAAGGAAAATGATACAAGAGGGAAAGATATCAAAATATACCAACAGTACACAAATGGTGAGTTCAGCCTTTAAGTATTGTGTATATATATGTGGAAATGTCGCCTCAGAGTGTGTTTATGGTGGGGAGTGGGGGGGGGAAGTGGGGAGTTAGGTTGTGGGATAGGTGAGGACAGGAATGTGTAAGGTGGGAGGATCTGAACATAAGAAATGCAAAAGTAATTTAATTTCAAATGAGGGGTAAGTACTAAGTGGAGGACTTGATGAATTTATGCTATTTCTTGGCCCCCTATGATATCTGTGTTATTGCTATATATATGTTATACACACAACCATGGTGCCAATCACCCAACCCTAGAGAATAAGCAAATCTAAGTGGAGGACTTGATGAATTTTTGCTACTTTTTTGCTCCTTATGATATCTGTGTTATAGCTATATGTTATACATACAACCATGGTGCCAATCACCCAACCCTAGACTAGAGTAGTCAAATCTAAGTGGAGGACTTGATGAATTTATGCTACCTCTTGGCCCCTATGATATCTGTGTTATTGCTATATATATATGTTATACACAACCATGGTGCCAATCACCCAAACCCTAGAGAATAGTCAAATCTTCCCTCTCATTCAATTCTGTAGGTTGCAAAATGAAAATATTTCAACTTTAATGTTGACAATATTTATCAAAATCTCAATTTAATTCTGTAGGTTGCAGAATGAAATATTTCAACTTTAAATGTTGACGATATTTATCAAAATCTCAATTTAACAGACCGTCACACTTCCTCTTAGCTATCAGAAGGACATGTCAACAACTGTACCAAATCTTGAAACTGACTCACGTCGTAAATCTTTGTCAGAGACAGTGGGCGGGAAAGATTTATCGTTGTTTTCAACTCACAGCCATAAATTTTGTGATGGAAATATTCTACAAAACCATCCTATAAATATATTCTTGCCTTACAAATATTTTTCTTCTCTCCTGTGGATTTCACAAGAGACTGTTTTTGATGTTACATCTTAGACAGTAGTTAAGTAGTACAGTGAATAATCATCTCTTTAGCATTATAAAGCCTACATGATATGCTAGTGCATATTTATAATAGCTGCTGATACATATCATGTCTATTAGCCTGGAGTGTGAGATTCCTGGAGGGTGGTCTTGAAAGGTCAATAAAACTAGGCAAATATCTTCATCACATCTTGGGTCATTTAAAACTAGTATAAAGATACAAGGCAAGGCACAGGTTGCTTAACATTTTTTTTAAAAACTTGTTGTCAAATATTTTTCAAAGTCAAACCATCAGTTCCCTCGCGATCTAGAAAAACTAGACATTTTAGTTTTCTTGAGTCACAAGGATGTTCTTTTCAGGAGTCATATTATCATGGACCTTTTGTGCAGAGGCTTTCACTTTTATTAGTGCTAATTTAAAACTGGAAGTTTTCTGATTTGTATATGTTGCATGTTTAAATACTGTATATACAGCTGTGTTACATCTGTTAAAATATTATGATAATAGAAATACATTAATAATGGAAAACATTTAGTATTTTTTGTATACAAGATAAAGTAAACTTACCCTGAATATTTCTATTGCAGTAGTAGGTAGTAAATAATGTAGTAGTCTTGATCAAAGTGTTGCCGGTGGTAACCAACTGAAGCTCTGCTGATAGTTTAGAATAATAAGATGGTGTGGCGGACCTACATAACTACTATGGAACCTATCGCCACTTAAGTGTTCGCGATGTTGGTTTCATTTATTTACATGTGGGGTGTTATTAACCTTTATACCAATCCCTCTAACCTAGAATATAATATCTCGGAATATGAATCTCATCGCTAACTGCCGATATTATTGCGAAGATAAACTACCGATAATCCATACAAGACATCCGGCACTGAGGCAATCGATGTAGTGTACTTTATACAAGTGTGCTTGCGATTATAATGAGATGAAACTAAGTTAAAGGGTAGTAGTAACAGCCATCCATTTTTAATATTGATTTAACTCTGTTATGAGTGCTGTAAACACTGCTCCTAAAAATTAGTTCATTAGAAGTGTCAATTGCATACAGAGAAATGACAGACATTGTTTGCATATACCGAACTTAACTTTCTATTTCGAGAAACTACTAGGTATAACTTGAGAAACAAAGCAATAACACCAAAATTCAGAATTAATGTGTACAGAAATAGTTTTATTTATCGTGCTGCTATTTATTTACAAAATGGTAATCTGGATAATTTATTGTAGACAGCTGCACTTGTACGTTTTGTATATATATAAATATTTTTTCGTTTTTGTACACTAACATTTTAAAATAATATTTTCTTATTACGTACTCACTTTTGATGTCCTGTTTATAAGTATTTTTATTTATACTGGAAAAAAAAAAGAAAAAAAAATCCTATCTGAAGTAAATATGAGCTAAATCGCGAAGATAATATAATCGCTCTCCACAAAATATGGCTTCGAAGGCTTCCTTAATATTGCACCCATAAAGACTAAGGAATAACCCTGTGTAAAGATACATATCATATATAATAAAACTAAGCCATGACGATATGACATAGCATTCATCTAGCATTCTGTTAGACTACTGCTACTATCTCATGGGCCATGTTGACCAACGGATTAGAAACTCAATTCAGGGTTACTATGGAAAACCTATCATGGACTAATCCAATAAGAAATTGGTGGCTGTAAAATATAGTAAAAGTTATTACAAACTGACTGGGATATTTTAGACAATGGAATAGAGCAAAGAATTAATGGCTGGAACAGGATTCAAACCAGTGACCCTCTGGATTATAAGCCCAGTATTCTACCAACTGAACCCTTAGTTGGTGGAGGTCCATATATATAGCCATTTCCTTGCTGGGGGCGCCAGTCAGAAGCTTCAGTATATTGTATCCCTGTAACCAGGGATCACACTCAGGGATCACAACCAGGGATCACACTCCATTTTCAATCGATACAACTCAACCATATGATGTAATACAGTCGCGCAATAGGCTGTGTACAGTGTTGGTTTAAACTATATATGAGGGCATTGTGGTCAAGTGGTTAAGGCAGTGGACTTGTGATCTAAGGCTTGCAGGTTCGAGTCCTGGCCAGATCATTGCCTTGTGTCCTTAGGCAAGGCACTTTATCTCCATTGCCTCTCTTCACCCAGGTGTATAAATGGGGATTTGCCAGGTGACTTGTAAATATAGTTGCGTGCGCCGGTTTGTGGCTGCGCCCTATGGGAAGTCCCCCGGGGGACACGTGGCTGTGGTGCACTGTGGTGCCCCAGGAGAGATTGTTTGAATTGTGCACACTTTGGTGTGTAGGTGTGACAAGTTACCAATGACCAGGGTTAAGTACAGCGCGGAGAGACTTTATTGTAAGTTGCGCTATATAAGAACTGAGAATTATTATGATTATTATATGGTCATTCTAATGGGAATATTTTGCTTAGCTGTGGTTTGATATTACAATTTCCTTTCTTATGGTTTGTTTCTGCAGATCTCTTAAATCATCTGGCCAGTAAACTTTCACCTTTGGACTTTAAGAAAGTTCTTCCTGAAGATGTTACATCCGAATTTTCTGCTCCTTTTCTTGCCAAACTCATTGAGGAGGATAAGCTGCAAATTTTAAAGGAGGATATTGTCGCATCTTTAGGAAATCTCGTAAATCCGTGATCGGAAGTTTTGAAAAAAAAGAAGAAAGCGTGGAAGTAGTAATGTGATCATTGGACACGTGTGTCTAATCAAAGACAGTTAAATATGACTTACATGATAAATCATTTTGCTATTTTATGTTGGTTTATTAACAGTCTATTCGTTTAGTTGTGGTTAAACAGGGTGTGCCTGAATTGACCTTCCTGCAGGCCCCATTAAGAAGGAGGAGAAGAACATGTAAAAAAAAGTGCTAAAAAATAATGTAAAGATGGGGATGGGGAAGAGAGGGGGTGGGAGAGGTGGTGAAGAGATGATGAAGGCATCGAGTGTGATGAAGGTTGAGAGGAAGAGGGAATTAAACAGATATGAGATACACAATTGTGCTTACAAAAATACCTTAAACAAAAGAAGAAACAGAAATGTTTGCTTGTTTTTAAATGGAAGTTTCCCAAAATTGTGGTAGTTTCAGAAGTCAATATATTTGCATATTTTGTTCACGTTGTGATACATAAACAAATGTTGTTAGAGATACATTCAGTATTGTACTTAATATTGTAATTTAATAAAGCAAACTGTTCTACAGGTAACCTTTTATGATCCTCTGTTGTCTTGAGTCACATGACTTAAAACTGATATCGATACTTTGACAAAAGATACTAGAAGTAACGTCAGTCCACTGTTTGAATTGTGCACACTTGGATGTGTGGGGTGTAACACAAAGTCATGACTCTGTAAGAACCATGAGCTGGAATTTGGTCCTTCCTGATTCTGTTAATTGTCAAGTAAAGCAAAGTTTGTTAATAATATTAAGATGCTATTCAGTACTATTAAAGTTAACAAAACTCATTGTTACTTTTTATGATATATAGATCACAATAAAACTGACAACTATCCATAATAATGAAGTAAATTTGACTTGGAAAACTTTTTTTTATAAATACATAGGATCTAATAAAGATAAAAAAAAAATTGCCAGTTGAGTGTTTTCATCAGAGTGAATTTTTGAATCATTACAGAGGAATTACAGCAAGATCCTTAATTAATGAACTTATTCCATAGTAGTGAAATGATGCATATTCTATTTCTATTATAACTCTGTGGTATGGTGTAACTCTGGTATGGTGTAACTCCATGGTATGGTGTCACTCTGGTATGGTGTAACGTGTGGTATGGTGTAACTATGGTAAGGTGTAACTCTATGGTATGGTGTAACTCTGGTATGGTGTTACTCTATGGAATGGAGTAACTCTGTGGTATGGTGTAACTCTATGGTATGGTGTAACTCTATGGTATGGTGTAACTCTATGGTATGGTGTAACTCTGTGGTGTGGTGTAACTCTATGGTATGGTGTAACTCTGGTATGGTGTAACTCTATGGAATGGAGTAACTCTGTGGTATGGTGTAACTCTATGGTATGGTGTAACTCTATGGCATGGTGTAACTCTGGTATGGTGTAACTCTGGAATTGAGTAACTCTGTGGTATGGTGTCACTCTGTGGTATGGTGTAACTGGTATGGTGTAACTCTATAGTATGGTGTAACTCTGTGGTATGTTGTAACTATGTTATGGTGTAACTCTATGGTATGTTGTAACTATGGTATGGTGTAACTCTATGTAATGGAATAACCATATGGTGAGCCAGGTCACTTATTATTGCCTAGAAGTAAACATGTTGACAGATTTTCTTTATATTATGGATATAAATATGGTAATTGAGTGCATTAGTGTTGGTAAGCTTCCATGAGTTTATTATTTTGTTAAGCCACTAATGATGTCAGATTTACGCCAGCAATATTTCATTGTCTGACATTTAAAAGTTGTTGTCATTTAACCGTAAAGAAAAAACAACTACTGACAACAAGTTATGTGTGGGATTAATTTGTTTGTGTAGCTAAGTGGGTTGAGGTTTAACTACAGGAAGTTTGTAAACAATATTACGGTTATTACCAATTTGCGGTAGTTTTCTAAGTAGTTCTAAAATTTTATATTCTGTGGCATCGGAAGCTACCCAAAAATATGAGGGGAGAGAAAACCATTGGGGTAAGGGGTCTTCCCTAGAAGAAATTTTGTAAGTGCTATGCTGGCCCAGATGGAACATTGAAAATTTCTGATATTTTATCTTCAAAGTTTGACTTTTGTCCTTGATTTTGTCTTGGGTATATATGTCCAAAGACAAAATGGTATGGTGAATTCCCGTTCTGAATTCTCTGAAGGAGAGCTATATGAGAAACTGGCAAATTCACATTCAAACTGTAGCAGTAATCCAGATAGGAGGAAACAAAAGTGTGAACCGTTCAGTTAAGCCTTGATCTAGATACGTCCTGAGTTTACTAATTTTGTAAATACCATAGGCAGCTGAACGACAAGTGTTCTGAATATGTTTTCGCATATCGAGTTTATCGTCAAGCAAGACACCAAAATCACGTGTATTTTGGTATGTCATTTGGTATTTTGACATTTTGGTATGTCAAAACCAAAATGTCTTTGATTTGTCTTTGATCATATTTTGAGCTGATTCCCGAGATTTCAGCTTCATTTCTTCAACCTATGCTTCACCGTTTATCACAGAATTTGTTATATCGAAATTTTTTCTTTAAAATTTCGGTTAAATCCTGGGTTTGTCTCCTTTAAATACGCGCCCCATCACCCAGACTTACTGGTGCTGTGGCCAAGTGGATAAAGGCGGTGGCATTTGAAGCAATGAGGATTAGCAATCGGGAGGTTCCGGGTTCTTACCCCGGCCGGGTCATAGTAAGGTGGGTTTTTCATCCAAGAGCATTAATCTACAGTTTTCCCATCTGAAATGACTTTGTAAATTGGAAAGATTCCAAATTTGAGTTAAAATGTTGAATTGGAAGCCACCCGACGGGTAAGTTGTAATCCATCAGCCCTTGCGGATTTCTCCCAAAGCGTCCTTAAAAATAACTGTTGATTATTATTATTATTATTATTGTTATAAAAGCAAATAACAATACATTCGACGGAGCTTTGCCATCTCGCAACACATTTTTGACACAAAGAATACCTTTTCATAAGTGTGTGATTATTGCACAAAGATCACCTACTAATAATTGCTGAGAACATGCAGAATGAGGCTTTAGTATGATGAATGTGTTTTGACAGAGAGACCTTTCTTCTGTTGTTCGCTAAGTTCATCTCTAAGTAGACATTAAGTAAATATTTTCCTTTTTTTTTGCACAAATTTTAACGTCTGACTGTATGATTTTTCTCTTTATTTATTCCCTATCTCAGCTTGGAGTCAGCTTTAATCGCTTCCAAAAGCAAACACCAGTTTGCTAATTACCATTTTAATTATCATAGTAAGGCCATTGCTTCAAGAAAGATTGAGTTGATTCTGTAGTAGATTTATTTTTTAATCTCAGCAATGAATTGTCGGCTAGAGACACAGAAAGGTCAATCTTTCCATAATTTGGAATTTTCGATTATTAAGAGATGTCTTTATTATACGATATCTCCGCCCCCAGGTACGGCGGTAAAACTTGAGAAGATTACCGTAGTTACGAGAAGAAGAAGAAGAAAAAACAACGAGATGGAAATGTACAGAGTTCCTCGGGAGAGTTAATGCGTAGTGTTATAGCGATAGAAAGCTGCCTATAGGACTATTAAAACCATAGTTTCTGATCTGGACATTCATAAATCTGTGTCGAATGCTTTATTACTTGTACATTTTAGGATAAAGTCAATATTTCTCCAATAGTATAACTTAATTCTGTTTAAGTATAGTCCATTGACTGATGAAAGAAGAACAGTGAAATTTGCAATCAGCTCCTAACCACAAAGTTTTACAGAACGTTTGTCGTAGGTTTTACGATGTGTGATCACCCTAAAGCAAAAAGGTGCGATGGATTGTCAATAATATATCATGCGTTATGTTAATATTTTACTTCAGCGTATGTGAAGTTAGCAATCAAACAGTATGTGGGGAATACCTATTTATGAGGCGTCTCAGTTTTAAGTAGCAAAGTGGATACAATTTTTGAAGAAGAAAAATGGTAGAGTTGTCAAGGTGCATATCATATATGACGAGCATCACACCTATTTACTACAAGTTCACTGTTGGTACTAGTAGCGTAGAATGATGTGACTATATACATCACACCTATTTAATACAAGTTCACTGTTGGTACTAGTAGGGTGGAATGATGTGACTATATACATCACACCTATTTACTACAAGTTCACTGTTGGTACTAGTAGGTTAGAATGATGTGACTATATACAGTTCTAAATATAAAATACCTCATCTCCTACAGAAGTTTCTTCTCGCATACTCTGCTGGAGAACCTAACCATCACACTACTGGGTGAATCTTGTAACCAAACTTGGCGTAAATTACGGAGAGCCAAACGTTCCATAAATGTCGAAAAAGAAAGTGAAGTGTCCAATTCGATATCAACATGTTACAATTCGATATCAGCATGTTACAATTCCATATTGACATGTCGAAACAAAAAACAGTATGTCATTGCGTCTATCAACATGTCAAATTCAACATCAGCATGTCGAAAACTT
>KN886673.1:24134-48002 GCA_000934455.1 Apostichopus parvimensis
CCCCCTCCCACCCCACCCAACCCGCCAGTTTATTGGTATACTGTCTAATTCATTAGACCACTTCCAATATGAAGTAGTTGTTAAGACCCCCTGTAGATACCATTCAGACTTCTAATCTACCAAATGTTTGTTAGATTTGCTATACCGCTACAGGTATATACATATAGACAGCGAGGAAAAGGCAACATCAGATCACAAATATTTGTATATATGGGGTGTACATGGCAGCATATCCTGGTATAGTGATTCCCTTAGTCATAATATGGTAAACGAAAAAAACTTTGCCTGCTCTTTCGTGGGAATTTATCTACTCGTTTGTCAGTTCATTTCGGGACAGACTGGTCTTTAAATCAGTGGTTGGCTCAGTGATCCAACTGGTGGTGGTGATGGTGCTGGGGTGGTGGTGATGGTACTGGGGTGGTGGTGGTTCTGGGGCTTAGAAACAAGCAGCACATCTGACACCTAGGATGAAACTAGCATCTTTTGCAAGCCCTGTGTGTGGTATAAGCCGTTCATTACAATTACGATGATGTAGCCGTCAATCTTATACACATCTTAGAAGCTTGGGTACTAGACTGGGACACAGCCTATAGTTTTCACATTAATTGTATGTCTGTAACTTGTTGATTTTTTTGTCTCTTTTTGCCTGCAGAGAGCATCCCAAGGACGGTACTTACTATCACTACTTTGACAAGTTGAGGAGGGCCTGCGACTACTTCAAAGTCAGCGAGAACAAGATCACGACGGGTCACAAGTTCCTGACCGAGAAGTTGTCGTTCGCCAACTGGGCTTCCTATTACAACATCACGTTCCATTATCCTTCGTGGGAGAACCACATAGGCAAGGACGACTGGATATCTCCGTTTCACGAGAGCTACGTGAAGCACCAGAACCAGAGCAAGCCGGCCCCGGATAGTGGAGGAGCGGTCAAGAAAGACGCCGGTGATCAGATCTCCACGGGCAGTAAAAACAATGGTACAGATGACACGCAGCAGTAGTAGTAGTAGTACGACAAGAGGCAGGAATAAGAAGAATACCAAAGATGTTTGGAGGATGGAGGATGCCACCTCTTGACATGTCTCTGTCCAGGTCCATGGTAAAGAGGTTTACCAGAAGACACACTTTGCAAAAATGCAGCAGCGGCAGACGACTTTAACATTTAAGTAATAATCACAATGCTCATTGCTGAAGTACATGCTAGTATGCTAGTATAAGACTAGTGTAATATGGCAGTATGATTGTGTAGAGTGGTATTGCAGAAATGCAAATTTACATTGACTGTTTGAGCACAGTAGGCTACTGTTCATACACATCTGACCTTTGACCAGGTCAGGTCAGGTCACAAGACAAGACTAGTAGGCTTGTGGTACATGTGTTGCCTACGGCTGCATGATCAGCTACTTCAGGGTATATGCAGGGGTGGAATGTAGGATCGCAAGGATTGGTCATTTTATAGCAGGCCTTCTAGTAAACATCTGAGCGTGGATTGGGTCAAGGCATGGAGTGAGAAGCGAGCACAAGTCGATGAATGGTGGCTGCAGAGTCATAGATGTACTTAACAGGGTATTGATGTGGTATGTAAGAAAGCATGATTCGGTTAATTACAGCAGCTAGGCTATACTGATAAATGTGTGAGCTTGGATAGGGTCAGGTCATGCTATAGCTAGTAGGTTGATCCTAACCTGACTTTCCAGGGCTGATCTAAATACTACATACATCTGGCAGTAGCAGGCAATACAGAGTACATGAAACAGCTGCTTATAGCCACAATACAGAGTACATGAGACTAGTGCTTGTAGGAGGTAAAACAGAGTACATTAAACAGCTGCTTGTAGCACGCAATAGAGAGTGCATGAGACAGCTGCTTGTAGCAGGCAATACAGAGTACATGAGACAGCTGCTAGTAGCAGGTAATACTGAGTACATGAGACAGCTGCTTGTAGCAGGTAATACCGAGTATATGTGACAGCTGCTTGTAGCAGGCAAAGCAGAGTACATGAGACAGCTGCTTGTAGCAGGCAATACAGAGTACATGAGACAGCTGCTAGTAGCAGGTAATACCGAGTACATGAGACAGCTGCTTGTAGCAGGCAAAGCAGAGTACATGAGACAGCTGCTTTTAGCAGGCAATACAGAGTACATGAGACAGCTGCTTGTAGCAGGTAATACCGAGTATACGTGACAGCTGCTTGTAGCAGCCAATACAGAGTACATGAGACAGCTGCTTGTAGCAGGTAATTTACCGTATACCTTTAATACCTTAACAGTTTGAGTCTAGTTGTGTCATATAGACTTCTTAATAGCTAAAGTATAAAAGCAATTTGTAATACTTTAGAGATATATGTACAACACTAAAGCTGTGCAGCAATGCTTTTGGTGTTAAGTCGGGGCCATAACAAGTGACACACCATCATTCCATAACCTTTAGACATTGTCCATATTTGTAGCTAACTGCATTGTCCCTTGCCTGGCTGTAGTTTAACCGTAATGTACGGTGTGCTTCACCGTAATGAATGGTGTGCTTCACCGTAATGTATGGTGTGCTTCACCATTATGTATGGTGTGCTTCACCATAATGTATGGTGTGCCTCACCGTAATGTATGGTGTGCTTCACCATAACGTATAGTGTGCCTCACTGTAATGTATGGTGTGCTTCACCATAATATATAGTGTGCCTCACTGTAATGTATGGTGTGCTTCACCATAATGTATGCGAAGTTAGTTGTGTGGCAAATGTGTTAGTTTGACTATCATCCCACTCTGCTTTCTCAAACAGTAATTTTACCATGTTACAAGTGTTTGTTGCGTAGGAAACATTTTCGCATTGACAAACTACAGAAACAAATCATAGATGTATTTATAAAGCAATGAAGGGTCCCACATTCACTCTATCAAACTCATGACGGAAGGTTTATACACTGGTTTCTGAGATTTTTTCTATTTGAAAAGTCCTTTTTTACAGAATCAATACCAAGTTGCAGTGCCCTTTAAAAACTTAATGTGAAGTGTTCTATTGTTATCTCAGTACATACAACTCCTTCAGTTACAACAGCCTGAAATAATATTCAAAATGGTCCCTAATTCCACTGAAGAACTTACTCCCCGTATGTTCATTCTCACCATTCTCTTTCCTCGACACTCTTATGTCTGCACATCGCCAGATTCACTGTAAAATGGTTTCTTGGTAAGAAAGATTAGACATGTAGTACTCCCTCGGTTAGGAAGGATAATAGGATTATGTAAAATCTTTGGTTTCATAGCTCGTGGCAACTTTCAAGGAATCGCTTTGATTCACCTGTGTGGCTTGTTATCATCTGTATACCATGCATGTAGCAGTTTGTACTTAATGACAAATTTCCCCCCTCCCCCCCCAAAAAAACAGATTTAGGAAGGGTTTACGTCAGCATGGTTTTTGTTGCCATTCATACCAATATATTGCAGTTAATATGGATCAGAGAAATTTTAGCTCAAGTTAAATGTTGGTCTTCTCGTCTACCTTTGTTTGACTCAAAGAGAAAGGCCTATTTTTGGGTTTTCCATTTTGTATGAAATCTTCATCTGAGGTAGATGAGTAGAAAACCTCCTTGTCTCTTCAATTTAGTTTATTTATTTTTTATCAGTCCTTGAGTTACTCTATATAGTTATGAGATATGTAATATCTATGGGACTATTTGTGCAAGGACATTGCTGATATTGACACTGTCTTCCACTTCAAACATGGTATATTATTATTATTATGTCACACGGTCGATCATTTTTAAACGTCGTCTAGATGTGAACAGATAGATTATTGAACCAGAAAGGAAATTTTTTTAAAGGTCTCGTCTTGCTACAAATTTTTTAACAACTCGTATTTCCTTCTCGCGTTATATTTTTCGTAGTTTTTGTCTTTTTCTCTGTTCCCGTGGACGAAAAACCCATTAACCTCATTTTATAATTTAACGTATCTGAAATTGGAGGTGAGGGAATACTCACCGTTCTTATAAGAAAAATCACTGAAACATATATTTACTTTCATAAAATTTGTTTGAGATGCTGTTTGAGATGCCTCAGATGGTTTTAATTTTTTTTTTTTTTTTTCCTCGTCACTTTCCGTAGTGAGAGAAGGTAACTATTACCATTTAAGAAACAGAGAAATGTAATTTCTGAGAGTTGATCAACTTTAATAGCAAAGTACCAGACAACCATTACAATGGAGTAGAAATAATGCTAAGGTTGAAGTGTGTGAAAGTCTGGTTAAAGTATATTTAAGGATCATGTCTTAGTGGGAATTTTTTCTTCTTCACATTGGACGTTACCGTCTTTGCTACATTTCTCTGATCATGGTTCGACATAAATTTGGTACTTATTGCAAGTGTACTTTACGGGACCATTTTATATTAGAATAAATGGTTTAAGAAATATTTTATTTATTTATTTATTTTTTTCCAATTTATTTTCAATTTAGGATCAGGTTATAGTATCTCTACGGATCAGGTCACAGTGTGTAAGGATCATTTGTTATAGTGTGTAAGGATCATGTTTGAATGTGTAAGGATCATTTCATAGTGTCTAAGGATCAGGTAATAGTGTGTAAGGATCTTTTTAAAATGTGTAAGGATCATTTACAAATGTGTAAGGATCATTTGTGAGTGTGTAAGGATCATGTTTATAGTGTGTAAGGATAAGGTGTACACAGTCCATGCCACATATCAATCCTTGTATATTGGATTGACATGTGTGAAGTATTCTTGCCTGCAATGCCAACAGCAAAGCATTTACAACTCACAGTTAGTCATCTCTACTTGTGTACATCTTTTCTTCAGTTTTGTGCATCACAAGAAAAAAAGGATAAACTCCATACATAGGATGGTATTTGAAAAAGACAACTCGCTGAATTTTTAATTGAATCGGTTATGGTTCCCTTCAGGGGACATACTTTCAGGGGACGTACTTTCAGGGGACGTACTTTCCGGGGACGTACTTTTAGGGGACATATTTCTCTTAAAAGAGTAATAACCAGAAGGAATCCTCCCGTTTGTCATCAGCTCTATGAAAACAAATCAAAATGAAAGAAACCATTGATGCAGCTCACTGAATATTAAGAAATACTTCAGTTACATACTGCCCAATGCCGCAAGAGTACATTGAATTTTATTTCTAAATTGATGAATACCATCGAGGTATGTTTTCTTTATTTCTCTCGTAATGTAAACCAAAGTTTCTCTGAACGGTGTAACGGATCAAGTTTATAATCTGTGACCGTGGACTACGTAGAATTATGCAACTCATTTCATCTCAACTCTCAACAAATATTTACAACTATTGACTTTCATTTATTTTGAATTTTTTTATTTTCCATTTTGGGTATCAGCAGGATATTTTAATTTCTTTGGACAAATTTTTGGAGCAATGTATTGAAAGAGGCTTGTGAAAAGATGGAAAAAGGATATCTCATCATGTCTCTCGTTATGTAGTGTTTAGTAGGTGGTGTGGCCCTGGCGGCAAATGATGCATTACGAGACGTCACAAAATTTGTTGATAGTAATAATGTGTGGTCAACGACGTGCCGTCAAGTGGACAAATTTCTTGTTTGCACCTGTCCAGATGCTTGTCCATCTGTCCGACTGTCTGTCTGATGTTAAAGTGTTTGTTGTAGTTATACAAGTAAGGAATAACAACTCTGAAAATTTCTCATCATTATTTGATATTTTTCTTCCCCTGCATTGATGGCTGTATGTGTAAAGCTCGTTAACAAATGTTTTTTTCGTTTAAAAAGTTTAGGTAAAATGTCTGTAGGTGACATGACCTCCATTGTTAATTGTTCAATTAATATGACGGAAGAACAAATTTTAAATGCGATGTAATGGCTACAAAGTTTTGAATTGGGAGATATATTTCTACAACTCAGTAAATTTATCAATGAATACTATATAGAAGCAATATATTGTAAGCTTCGTTGTGTGCTTGTAAGGTTTCTTGAAGGCATTCCCTTAATTGAGGAGAAATTCTTAAAATTATTTTTGATAATGTTGCAATTAAAATACAAAAATCCAGAGATCTCATTTTAAATCATTTAAAAGTCCTTCACTTTGCTTTCTGTTCACAGAAACAAAAAAAGGTTAATTAGTATTTATAGTAAAAAGATTCAACTGCATCTTTTGTAATAATTTATGCATTATTCATGAGAATGGCGATCTCCACGACTACTCTGAATAACAGCCAGGTGGGACAAACTTCCTTATGCTAAGACCATTGTATACTGTCCTTCCATATCTGCCTTGGAAGCACTTGTACTGTCAGTATGAATAGTTTTTTTACCTTTAATCTTGTGGAATCATGAATATTCATTATGCTAATACCCTCAGTACGGGTGCTTTGAAGGGGACACATGAAAGTGCAGAATAGAAAGAAACAAAAAAGTCCAAACTGGTTGTGAATAATCTGACACTTTACTTTACCGGTAAGCATTTGCAACAGTTCATTGAACTGATTGTTTCAACTGGATGCAGGTTAATTGGTTCCAAAAATTATATCATTTTATCATCTGTTCTGAAAGAAGCAAGCTTTTCTAACCCCTGTTTTTGTTTCAATAATGTTTGATAATTATATATAATATTAAGACGACACAAACCCAACCATCATATTGGTCTATGTGATAGAGATGTGTCATGAAAAAATTCCACAAACAGCGAAGAAAACTCTTATTCCATTTAGGAGAAATCACAGATTTTAATGTTTCTTCATCCACTCTGGAAAACAAATTACATCATCAAGTATCATGGCATTCATTTTAGTTAATTTTCTCTCTTTATTTATTATACAATGTTTAGTTTCTGAAAATAGAGATGGATTTTGCAAATGCTAAATCTAAAATATTGAAGTTTTTACCGTTGATGGCAGTGATTATGTTGTCAACGCTGTTAACAATTTACCGTAAAAGTGTGAAAAGAAAAAACAGAGAGACGATATAAAAAGGTCTTAGATGACAGCAGCACTTTGACATCACAGATTTACAAATTGACAGCTCCTAGATGTGACTTTAAATCGAGAATTTTTCAAAAAACGAGCAAGATTTTTCTTAGCTGTTTGAGTGAGTTGTTCTACACAGAGATCTCTGTTATATAAGGTAAATATGATGGTTGGGTTTGTTGTAAGAAACTCTATGAATGAGGTGGGGCTAATGTGGCATGTCAAGTGCTTGGAAAAAGAGGGCGCTATTTAAAAATGAAGAACACTGGATTGTAATGGACTTATTGGATAGTTTTATAAACAATGCACAACGAGGAAACAATATCAATTTATTGCAGATGGGTGTAGTAGTGGGGATGGGATGTGGTGTAGTGGAGGGGGTGTGGTGTGGTGGAAGGGATGTTGTGTTGAGGATAGAAACATAATATGTTTGATTAGCAGACAATGTTTAAATACATTTAATATTTTAATAGGCCAACTCGATGTTAGAAGTTGTCCTTTTTACTTACGTTAAGCTAAACGACTCAATAGAAAAGAAAATTAACGTGTAGATTTGTTTTCCAACAAAAACTAAATGGAAGATTTTGAGATGTTGTTTTGAGATTCAGAGATGAGAATCTCTAACATAATTTATTCAATAGCAATGAAATTCCTGAAATGGCATCTGTTAGTGTAATAAAATCATCTGTGAAATCAAATCACCATTCATGGTAACGTTTAACTTTTGATTCATTAGAATGCCGTTAAGGACTCAGATAATTAGCTAGATTGGATAATAAGCTAGATTTTGCTTAGATTTGTTTTACAACTTTTGTAAGGTAGTAATTTGTATAAAATTCATCATGACTTCTGAAAATTAAAAAAAAAAATATGTGAATGAAAGAAAGAGATTTTATTATGATCATGGATGCATGAGAATTTGTTAGGGGACAGGGTGATGCTTGCTTTGCTTCTCAGGATAGAGAAACAGGTTGCAGGTAACTTTTGGAGTTACATTTTATACATGTACAGGTTATTAATTAATAAGACATTTACCTGAAATAATGTTAATCTGGTCATATTCAAGTGTATCGTTTCGTATTCCTCGTGGTAGTTTTCCGTTTAATACGTATGTTATATGTTAAAACTTATTCAGATGTTAAGGGATTAACATGCAAGGTGAAAATACAAGAAATTAACATAAAGGGATTAACATACAAGTCTAGCATTAGCAATAGATGCAAGAGTCTAACAAGGCATTTTATTAACATAAAAGATTAAATGACAAATGGTTGAACTTTGACCCTGTGATCAAACAAAACAATTTTTAGGTCACATTGCATGTTTAGAGATAAAAACTATTGCTCCTTGTAAAAAAGCAAAGCTTTGTATGAAATTATTTAGTTGGTAATGCTTGGTAAAGGTGCATGCATGTTAAAGAAACATGCTATTCTAGCTTCCGTATGCATTGCATATTTGGGTGTACACATGATAGCTGCAGGCTATTATAGCTCCTATATGTATTGCATATCTGTGTGTGCACATGATAGCTGCATGCTTTTATAGCTCCTATTTGTATTGCATATCTAGGTGCCCACATATTAGCTACATGCTATTATAGCTTCCAAATGTACTGCATATCTGGGTGTGCACATGATAGCTGCATGCTAATTCAGCTCCTGTATGTATTGCATATTTGGGTGCCCACATATTAGCTACATGCTATTATAGCTTCTAAATGTACTGCATATCTAGGTGCCCACATATTAGCTACATGCTAATGTAGCTTCCAAATGTACTGCATGTCTGGGTGTGCACATGATAGCTATAGCTTCCAAATGTATTGCATATCTAGGTGCCCACATATTAGCTACATGCTAATGTAGCTTCCATATGTATTGCATATTTGGGTGTGCACATGAAAGCTCCATGCTATTTTAGCTCCTGTATGTATTGCATATCTAGGTGCCCACATATTAGCTACATGCTATTGTAGCTTCCAAATGTATTGCATGTCAGGGTGTGCACATGATAGCTACAGGCTATTATAGCTCCTATATGTATTGCATATCTAGGTGCCCACATATTAGCTACATGCTAGTATAGCTTCCAAATGTATTGCATATCTGGATGTGCACATGATAGCTGCAGCCTATTATAGCTCCTATATGTATTGCATATCTGGGTGCCCACATATTAGCTTCATGCTTTTATAGCTTCCATATGTACTGCATATCTGGGTGTGCACATGATAGCTGATATTTATGCTAAACTAGATGTGTCTATGCTTGAAGTTAATGCGACTGTTAGTAAAGCTTTTGTATACAATGCTTATTTAGGTGTTTTTTGGGTGATAGCTACATGCTTTTGTAGCCTCAGATAATTATTGATTTTATGTATGCATGCTAGATCTACATACTACTGGCAGCTTAAAAAGTAGTTTGCATGATACAGCTATGTGTTTTTGTAGCTTCTCATATTTAATACTGATCGAAAGGGGTGTTTGTCACAGCTACATACTATTGGCAGCTTCTACATGTATGTGTCATGAGGGTTTGCATGATAGCTACATGCTATTGTAGCCTCTGAAACTTATAACGCTGATTTTAGGTGTGCATGTGCATGTTAAAACTAATTGCTATCATAGCTTCTGGAACTAATGCTATAAACGTAGGTGTGTATCTTATTGTAGATTCTATACATATTAATACTTATCTGGGTCTGTGACTTGTTCATAGCTATGTTATATTGTAGCTAACTATATGTACTGTCTTTATAAACAATAACTGGTTAAAGTCTGTGGGAGAAGTGTTATAAATTAGCTTCTATGTGGGGTGAGTCATTGTTATAACATACTGTGTATTTTACAAGCAGAAATTTAAAAAATATTTAAAACAATTTTGTTGGTCTCCTATACAACAAGTTATTTGTCCTAACTTACCTATTTTACACAAGAGCTACAGTTAAAACCTGTCAGAGCTCCCTACAACAACAACAAATAGTTCCCTTTTTATCTTACGAAATTATTATGATTCTTTTATCTATTAAATGCATATGTAATACATTTATAGTTTTCTTTTGCTATGTAGAATAGTGTACACAACTCTGTATCTAAATTTGTAAATGTGAAGGCCACATTAAAGATATTTTACATTGCTCCTATGATTGTTTCATCTCATTCATTCATTTGCTTCCCTGTTGTACCAAAGTCATCTATCGAATTAGCCTCACTCACAGCAGCCAGGCGCGTAGCCAAGGGGGGGGCGAAGAGGGCAGCCGCCCCCCCCCTTGAGCATATTTTTAAAAAAAAATTTTAATGTTTCAATGATATCGCTAGTAATTTCAAAAGAGAAAATGCTAAGATGCAACTTACAAGGCCTGGGAAGTGCCATTTCCAGCGATCTGGGAGGCATTTTCAGCCAAAATTTTCTTGTACGCTTCGAGCCAATCATGGTGGCGCTACGCTTAGATAGTTTGCAATGCCGTTTCTACAGCTCTGATAGTTTGCCTTCATTTTTGCCCCTCCCTTGGCAAATTCCTGGCTACGCGCCTTACAGCAGCTGAACAAAAGTGTGGCAACTTGCGTTTTAATAGTAGATTGCAATACTCACAGACCTCCAAGTCAGGATGAGTAGCCCCACCTTTCTCCCCCCCCCCTTTCCCCTACTCCATCAAGGCAGGTGGGTCAGCCATAAGTGGTTTGAAGGATCAGTTGATTAGATGTACAGATGCAGGTAGAATTATTTTTCAGTGACATTTTAGTTATGTCCATGGGAACATGAAGAGGTTCTTCCTGAACAGATTTGAGATATTTCATTTCTTTTTGTCATTTATGGCCAAAATCATGACTTTTTCAGTTCTTTCAATAGAATCATTCAGTTGAGGGCCTCCATCTGATTATTTTTAAGTTTAGCAATTTGTAAGGGTATAGCCTTATGCTTTTTTCGTTTTTGGCCAAATCATGACTTTTTGAAATTCTTGCCGAAATCATGTAAAATGATGAGGGCGTCCTTCTGATTATATATCAGGGTTAAAATCATTACTTTCATTCCTATATTAGCGAATAACCAACTTTTAAGAGTCAATTTTAGTCCTAATGTTCTGGTAACTTTGCAAGCGCTAACTTTGATAGAACAACAATCTAAATTGATAAGTAAACCTAATCTGGGACCTTGGGAGGCTATAATAAGTATCTTTACAAAATTTTGAGAAATCTCATTTTGAGCCCAAATTTAGCAATTTTGTAAGGGTATAGCCTTATGCTTTTTTCATTTTGGGCCAAATCATGACTTTTGAAATTCTTCCCGAAATCATGTTAAAGGATGAGGGCGTCCTTCTGATTATATATCAGGGTTAAAATCATTACTTTCATTCCTATATTAGCGAATAACCAACTTTTAAGAGTCAATTTTAGTCCTAATGTTCTGGTAATTTTGCAGGCGCTAACTTTGATAGAACAATCTAAATTTATAAGTAAACCTAATCTGGGACCTTGGGAGGCTATAATAAGTATCTTTACCAAATTTTGAGAAATCTCATTTTGAGCCCAAATTTAGCAATTTTTCATTTGTGGCCAAATCATGACTTTTTTCAATTCGTGCCGAAATCATACAAAGAATAAGGGCGTCCTTTTGATTATATACCAGGGATAAAGTTGTTACTTTCATTCCAATATTAGCGAATAACCCATACAAGAGTCAATTTGAGTCCTAATGTTCTGGTAATTTTGCAGGCGCTAACTTTGATAGAACAACAATCTAAATTTATAAGAAAACCTAATCTGGGACCTCGGGAGACTATAATAAGCATCCTTACTAAATTTGAGAAATCTCATTTTGAGCCCAAATTTAGCAATTTTGTAAGGGTATAGCCTTATGCTTTTTTCATTTTGGCCAAAATCATGACTTTTTTAATACTTGCCGTAATCATACATAAAAATGAGGGCGTCCTTCTGATTATATATCAGGGATAAAATTGTTACTTCCATTCCTATATTAGCAAATAACCCATATTTAAGAGTCAATTTTAGTCCTAATGTTCTGGTAATTTTGCAGGCGCTAACTTTGATGGAAAAACAATCTAAATTTATAAGAAAACCTAATGTGGGGCCTTGTGAGACTATAATGAGCATCCTAACCAAATTTGAGAAATCTCATTTTGAGCCAAACTTTAGAAATTTTGTAAGGGGATATATAACCTTATGATTTTTTTCAGTTTTGGCCAAAATCATGACATATATTAAGAGTAAATTTTAGTCTGAATGTTTTGATACTTTTGCAGGTTCAAAGGTTAAAAACTAAAATTTATAAGGAACCTCATCTGTGGCCTGTCTGAACAAATTTGAGAAATTTGATACTTAGCTAATTTGAGCCAAACAATGACTTTTCCAATTATGGTCTTGTTCTCAGTCGCAAAGTCTTTCTCCAACTTGATGCCTGGGTTTGCTTCTCTTGTTGGAAAAAATTCCATCGAACTGATCATTTCAACACTAATGTAATGGTTACTATGATGTTTAATATATTTATTATACAGATTAAGTACAGAAAAGCCGAACTATGACAACACACTGAAAAAATAATTATTGTACACTGCAGGTAGAATATCTGACATTTTATTTCCTAAATATGAAATCATAATAGTTGTGCATAATTCCTTTGAACAAATCATTTCAAAATTTTGAAAGAAAAATTCAGTCACAGAAATAATTGGCTATTAAAAACAATAACTTAAAGAAACGCAGGACTCAGTAGATTTTAAGTAAAGTAAAGTGTTGTGATAGCTAACAATAAAGGAAAATAATTTTGTGGAAATATGAATAAAAGAGTAAAGTGTTGTGGTAGGTAACAAATAAACGAGAATAATTTTGTGAAAATATGAATAAAAGACTTTAAAGCATAAATACATAAAATAACAGCCTTAGAAATGAAAAAATAGGGCAACCTCTTCTTAACTTCATGTGACCACCTCATATACCTCATTATGACCCCAATTGCAGAGAGCTGACGATAACAAAACATTAACACAATTAAACACACTGCCAGGGGAGCAACACCAGCATTACACCATTGGTGCAAAACATTTCCACCAAACACATGACTACATCACACACACTGCCAGGGGAACAACACCAGTCATACACCACAGGGTCCAGTTGAAGGACTTCAGCAAACTACGCTAGTGGGCAATATAACCAGCAGTTCACACACAACACCATGAATTCACCAAAACCGGCTGCCAAAGAACAAAAATACACATAAGAATTATATTCTTTGGATGTTTCATCCCTTTATTTTATGGTTGGAGAGGGAATTGAACAAGCCTATTTTCCTTTTGGCAAAAGCCATAGCAGCTACTTGTATAATAATCAATTAATTAATTAATAATAATTAATAATTACCAGCTGCATTTAATAGGAGAGAAACAGGTGTTTTTCAATAGCCTGATACACATCACATAAATTGTTGGGATAACTGCTAAACAGCTGCTGCAAGTTAAAAACAAAATGCTGCCCTCATTTCAGTAGCCTCTGTTATCAACTGCACAATCAAAACTAAACATAACTAGGGTATGATGGTATCACTTCCTGTTTCTGGTTATGTCCGTTTTATCACTTACTCCGTTTTATCACTTACTTTTGTATAGTTCCATTTGGAAATTAAATACTGTAAGATAATATTAAACAGGTGAAAAACTGTAAACAAACTGCTTAGCTATTGCAAAATGCCTGTCTAGATAAATATGTTATACATTAGAGGTCGTCATAACATATGACAGCTGATATAAACATAATTATAAAATACATGTATCAAAAGCATGGGTGTGCATCCCT
Source organism: Apostichopus parvimensis (assembly GCA_000934455.1). Taxonomy (NCBI): domain Eukaryota; kingdom Metazoa; phylum Echinodermata; class Holothuroidea; order Aspidochirotida; family Stichopodidae; genus Apostichopus; species Apostichopus parvimensis. The sequence goes on from KN886673.1 coordinate 37,895, forward strand.
TCCCCAACCTATCCCCAGCCCTACCCCCCTCCCCCTCTTTCATCTAGCCTTTATATAGCAGCCCTGTTCAAACAAACAGAATTTAGAACAAGGTTAAATAGTGTAAATAAGTACTAGAGAAAATGGCAGAACAGAATTTTGGAAACAGAGTACTAATCATATCATAAAGATAGATATTAGAAATAATAACATCAATGAAACAAATATGCTCTTTTCAAAATTCTATGCACTAACTTAGATATAAAATAGCAGCCAACTTGTGTGTGTGTGTGTGTATGTCTATCTGTCTGTCTGTCTGTAGAATTAAACAAACTCAAAGACAGATTTAGCATTTAAGAGACCTACAATATGTTCAAGGATAACTTTAGGTATAAGATTCAATTAGATATATATATTGCAGACCATTGAAACACACTGTGCCTAATGTCAACAGATGCAAACACAACAAAACTCAATGGGAGAAAACATTACACTTGTTATGGCTTGAAATGACATGTTTATAAAACATGCTAAAACATGTTTATAAAACATTACAAATGTGACAAATGGTGTTGAATGTCATCCAACTGAAGCTCTCTGGTTAACATGAAGTTTAAAGAATATGATTGGGTTGAATTATTATAATTATTATAATTGATAAAACAATACAATAACATTAACATCTAGGCCTCCTATACTGAGGGCGCCAACATCATCATGTCTGAAGCCTTAAAGGAGCATACCAGATGTCATAGCATACTTAAAGGGGAATATCTTGAAAAAACCTCCATAGTTTTAGAAACATCACCAGCACTCAAAAGTTTTCTTTTCTCTTGAACTATGATGACATATCAAGAGTAAAATTCTGCCTCAAGTCATCCTTTAGTTTGTGAACTGATCCTTGCCGTCACAACCGACAGTAATGTTTGATCTATTTCACATAACATTGTGAAATACAGAAAGTACAACAGATTAGTCAACTTACAACAGAGTTAAGTACTTAAGTCATCACATATTGTGGCATGCTTGGGACACAACTTCCCCTCCCCACCCCCTCCCCCACACCTCTCCGTCAGATAGATGATACCAATTTCCCACCTCTGTTTACTTTTTTTAAGGAAAAGTCGCCCAGGAAAGAACCTGGGCACGAAAACCAAATTACCAAACGACTGATCCGCTCTCAACCCCAGTCCCCTTGCATCGGGACTGTGACTGTGTGATCATCGTCAGGTGTGCATCACCATTCCCCTCGAAAGGGAACAGATTCTACACATGATCTTAGCCAAAAGGCCAAAACTTCAGTGCTGTTTTATATGCGTTATGACTACTTTGTATGTAAAGTGTTCAGTACATTCGCTTGAGGACCCTACTATCTTCCCCGGCACTAACACCAATGGGATACACATGTGATAGCTACTGTAGCAGGAATGTGAACAAACTGACCATGATTCTGGAGAACACCCTCCCTCCTCATGCTATATAAATAAAAATAATTGAATGTTTCAAATCTGGTTTACCAGAAAAATAGATAATTAGCTTGTGAAAAGTCCAAATATCAAGTAAGTTATAAATATTAAAATATAACAGAGAAACCTTGAAAGTTTGAAGACATGATTTGACAACCTGCAACAAGTATCATTTATCAAACGACCATTAACGATGATTGTAATAGTAATTAGCTGCTGTGAGTTAAAATCAGGGCCGAAACAATAATCACAGATAAAAGCAGCAGAAAACTTGCCAAACAATAAACGATGACCTCGTGAAAAATTGTTTACAAAATGACGATACAGCGCCTTAACTATGGAATGAGAAACCAAGAGAGACAGTAAACGCATAAATCCCACTTAGAAAGATATTATAACAAAGTCCCTTCCAAGTTGGGGAACTAACTCACTCCATGAGACCCTGGAAGACTGTTACCTTTAATAGTCAAATGTATTCAATAGTGTGTGGAAGACTGCAGAGAAACCACTTTACCTTAAGATTTGAGCATGGGACGTGTATTTACATGTGCGTGAACATGTTCCAAGGTAGTTACACGAAGTACACATTATACCACTTTATCATGTGGATGCACGGGAAATAAATATCCCACCATCCCCCACCCCCACCCTTTAATAAAACAAACCAGATCTATATACGAAGAAGAAGAATGAGTGGGAAAGGTCATCAGGGGTCATCAGGGGTACGGGATACCAGATTTGATGTATCCATTCTTTTAATCTATCGACTGAGAAACAAGACTAGAAGCAAGAAATTTAGCTGCTACTCACGTCCTCCACTGTACACTTTAAAACTTATTATTAAACCAGATCCTTCTTATCCCTTACCCCGCCCCCTTCTCTGTTACCTCCCCCTCCCCTTACCTCCCGTTACCCCCTCCCCCTCACCTCCCTCCCCCTCACCTCCCCAGTCATCCTTACCTACACTTATGTTACAGGATTGCATTTATAAATCTCTGCCAAACAGAATATAGAAAAAATTGCCCAAAATGCAAGAACATCTCATCATCATAATCATATATTGTAAACTTCGCTCTATACAAATATAATTTCATCCATATCTGTGAACAGAATGGAAGAATTAACAATTTTTCCTTTTTTCTAAAATGTTTCGCTGAAAAGCTTTACCCTGCTTCAATATATATTACAAAGTATACCGGTCCCTGACAGATCTAACATGTACCCTATTCAATTGAACCAAATAAAATTGCAAAATACTGTTAAATACATCGTTGAGTCACTCACTACTGGATGCGAGGCGGGTAATATTGTCACACTTAAGTTATTGATCGGCAGTCTAGCGGGCGTCTATTAAAAGGAATACGCTGAGTAAATAGAGCCCAGGCAGCCAGTTACATGAATGGACGCAAGCAAAGGATTTCTATCCAATACACCACAGTCTAGACTATCCTAGTATAACTGTTCTAACTGCCACCAAAACAGAGAGAAATATTCCAGACATTAAACAGTGTTGTCATTTCGCTGAACGCTTGGTTTATCCCAATGTCTGATGCATTAACCTAAAAATAATTTTAGATTAGTGTTCCAATTTCACGGAGGGAACATTGTGTAGTGCTTAACCAAAAACACCCTTGCTCTCTCTATTCAATACTGAAATCATGTGTCATTATTTTCCTACTTTAATTGGAACAGTCTCTATGGAACACCTGTAAATATACAGATGAGGGAAGGGGGGTGGGTAGGTAATGGAAAACAAAATGCCATGGTCAGTAAATTATCATCAACCAAAAACATTATCGTCAGAAGTATGGTTGGTTTAATGGAACATTAGTTCAATCAAAGCAACATGAAACATTGTACTCCGACAGCAAAACCTGCTACTTTAAAAATGGTCACTCTTCTTTATGATCTAATTTTTGGGATAAATCACACATTTTGTCTAACATCTGGTGACTGTGCTAATTACCTTGCACAGGTTAGAGACAAACTTTCTTAAAATAATCAATTTATTAAGTAAAATCTATTAACGGCTTTCCTTGGCAGGTTTATGTAACTTCACTTTGACCGTAACTCTCTCAAGGAGCAAACACCGCATAGCAACGAAATTCAAGTTTTGTATCAATTTCATTAACGTGAAACACTGTTTATAACGACAACATGAATCTTTTAGCTTTTGTAAAATACTTGAAACGAATGGAAAATAAAAAAATTTTCATGTTGTCCACGAACGCTCCGTTCGAAACTATATATACGTGAAGCCTCTTTACACCACAGAATGAAGAGGACAATATTATTATAGATAGAAAAATAAACTTCCTTTACAAGTGATAATATAGTTAAGATCCTTATAACAAGGGGTTTGGCAACATTCATAATTCGGAAAACGCGCAAAGGGTTCGGCACGGAACTTTTAGATTCTTGTGTAAAACACTTAATGCCAACGAAACGTTCCAACTCAAAGACGAGAAGAGATCGAAAAAGAGTAAAATCTGATTTTGCCTAAGAGCTTAATTGATAGACATGTATGGAATATTTGCTTCAGAAATATTGATCAAAGGAAAACTAATGCCTCAAACAGGCTTATCTTTCCGATCTATCTTCGATTAAACTCCGAGCCCTAGTGGAATGTCATCGACAAACACTTCATTGGAAAGACGACCTTTTTAAACCTTACACAAATGAACGTCACCATCGAACACCTTTTCCGATTCACCGGTTATCGCCGTTGGTACCTCGCTTGTTAATCTTCTCCGTGTGGTTTTCCTTCCTTGCTGCATTTTCAATAATCTTACAAGACCGTACTTTCAACTACACCCCCAAAATAGGCTCATCGGGCATTTTGGGGCGACCCAGTGAAGTAGGCTGTTTACCTTCAATGTCTGACGCTTCAACCGAACGGGATACTACGCATTTTACCTTCAATGTCCATTCCTTTCGACATGGCTTGAAATATGAACGTCACCGCCTTTCGTCAACTGGGGCTACGTGGCGGGTTTTTTGACGGGGACCTTCCTCCTCACCACCACCTTCTTGATGACTCGCTTCACCACTCGTCGCACCACCCGACTTCCGTTGGCGAGGGGAACCGGGGCTTTCTTCTTCTTGGCCTCGTTGTATTTCTTTAGGAACGGCGTCTCCAGGGTCTTGTTCATTTTATTGCTGCTGGCGAGCCAGTGTGGATACAGGAAGGCGATGGTGTGCTTGTTAGCCCAACGTTCAAAGACCGCTTTCTCCGTGATGAATTTGTGACCCTGAGTGAGTTTTTCTTCACTGACTTTGTAATAGGAGCACTCGGTCTTACCCTCCGGTTCGTAGTAGTGGTACGGGGTGGTATCGTTCGGGTGGAGTCTGTGAGGGTACGAGACGAGATGCTTATAAACAATAGCAAACGTTACAGGAAATATCATATTTATGGCATTAGTATTGTTAATTTGTACCATTGTCACAAAACATTGTTAGACTGGGTGTTTGTAATTAAATTATATATTAACAACGGTAAACTGACTGGGGAATAATAGAACGTACCCGAAGAGAAATGTCCAAAATTTGGGACTTTTGTGATTCAAACTAGTGACCTTGGGGTTTCCTAATCACTGCAATCAACCAAACTGAATTGTACAACCATTTCACTGGTGGCAAGAGGTTTGATTTCCCGTTGTGTCCAAATAATTCTTTACTTTGTTGGTTTCAAATTAAATCAGCCCCCATCCTTCCCCCCGCCCCAACCTTTCCCATTTATTACAAAGTATCTATGCAGTTACAACCAATTACTAGTGATGAAATAACATTACGCTCAATTTTGTGCACCACAAGTTCCATTGTTTCAAGTTTTTAAGAGGCGATACAAATAACTATAGTAATTGACTAAATCTTGATCAGTTTGCAGTTGATGCAATAAGCAAACTTCCAACTATCCACCATTGTTTCTTTGAATGACATTCCAGTCCAATAACTGAATAGTTTTATGTTCATTCGGGGAGTGTGGGACCAGCGTGGACCATTTTACTCCCCGAGACTCGTCTGAAAGTGACCGTTCTAAAATTGTACGAGAATAATTTATGGAGTTCGCATAATTACAAACGATATTTTTTCAGACATAGCGAGCAAAGCCCTAAGATGCTGAAAATAGAGAAAGCAGATATGAATTGCTTCTAAAAACCAGCTGGAGTTTCATAATTCTTACAAGCAATGGTTATCTTGTGCCAGTCCAAACACATCGATCGCATCACAGACGTCGATTGCGAATAACATGGTCATCCAACCAGTCGTAAGCCATGTCTTAGCCTCTTTTCTGCAATACAGAGAGAGAGATACAAAAATCACATAGTGTATTGATGCACAGACACATAATATACTACAACACTGAAACAGACATTAATATCAAAATAATTACATATATATGCAAATGAAAAGTGAACTGCTTCTTGTACGCAAGCTTTCACATATACAGAATATCTCATCTATGGGACCTTGTGACCTGTTAGACTCACTTGTTTCAACAAAGAAGCTCTCTGAGCTTTGTAGGTATGTGTGTGTGTATGTGTGATTGTATGTATGTATGTATTTTAGATCCTCCTGCAAGCAGGAACTCGTGAAGAAGCCCCATTGGCTTATCAAAGCCACAAGTTGACCGAAGACAGTCTCTTAGATTTATATTTAACGTCCATGATTATGAATTGTCAATTGTCAACAACTCTGAAACTGGACAACATACATTAATCTTGGAGTGACTCGAACTCGGGACCTTATGGTTCCTTGCAAGAAATAACTTTAAATTCATTTCTCTTATTGAGTTAAACAATCCTAGTCAATCTGCACCAGACTTCAGTCCGAATCACAACAGAGATTTGTCCATCTTTTTCGCTTCAACTGTACTAACAGAGGTATTTGGGTGATTTATATTTTATAATTTTTTCATAAAACCAAGAAATGATCCTCCTTTTACTAGTCTCCTTGGGTGGAACCGTCACATAGATGCAATGTGCAGTCAGCCAAAAATCAATTTTAACCATCACCACATTTAATAATTGCTATCAAATTATCAATTAATGAAAGCTACATGAAATTAGTTAAATTCACTGTGAAAATATCTGGACGATTAATTAAGTACTGTCAAAAACCACTTCCCCTCATAACAGCTAATTACAATATCGGAGTTAAAACTACTGTGGGGACCTTCTGACCCATGCAGGCCACTTGATATCACAGAAATGAATTTAAATCAAGACGCCAGCTTGCTCACACTGAACATGACCAGAACCAGGTGAATCAAGAAATGGTACAACTCTTGGTTTATATAAAGGGCAATTTTTTGTTTTCAATGCACCCTTCAAAAATGCTCTGAAACGCTACAAATTTGTGATGTTTTTCATAAATTATAAACCTGGTGGATATATGCAACACATTTGAAACCAACACAACAGCTCAGGTGACCTGAACCATTGTACCGTTAGTACGTAACCTCCCAGCATGTAGAATAAAAAATATCTCAAAAACTTGACACCATATCTAGCAGATATGACCCAGAGTACTATGATATTGATTGAAACCAAACACCTTTGTTAAACCGGTACCGAAGTAGGCTTTGTTTTACAGGCATGAGCTGTGAGTTATTTATCCATTGTTACAACTCCTCACCTACACTTATTGAGTCATTATCCTGTGTTCATGGGGCGCAGAGAACACCAAGCAAAATCTATTTTCAAAGTCAGGTGGGTGATAAAAGCAGAAATTCCAATGAGATAATCTTTCAATATTAGCACAATAAGCAAGTTTTTTCTGTGAGGTAATTGTTAATACTGCTCGCAATCAAAAGCTGTGTATTGTTATTTTGTACAGTACTGTACAAAAACAAAATGATCTTTCCCATTAAGTAGTATGAATTCCAAACACAGACAGACAGACATTTAAACAACCATATATTCAGCAATGCCAACAAACATGCCTTTTGTTTTTGTAATAGAGATTTCATCCTTCTTTAAAATTCCTCTAAAACACCTAATCTTTGTTTTCTTTCTTAACATTTTTTGTACAAAATACAAAAACTAACGAATGACAACACTCAAAAGTTGTAAGGAAATTTAACAACAACTCTCTTGGACCAGCTAGGAGTTCGAGGCTTCAGACAGGAATGACAAATTCTTATATAGGACTTTATAGCCATCGATTATATTCAAAATAGGTCGGGACTAACTATATGATGCAAAAAATATTTAAGTATTCACCGGTAAACCAAATATGCACCACTGAATCGAAATGTTTCACTCAGGTTCATTAAAAATTTAGAAATCTTATTGTTTATAATGTTACATCCATCTCTTTGTGTTCACTATGCTCATTAACCTGTCTGTATGCTGTGTGTGTTTTTGTCCCTTCTGTTACTGTTACTTGTCATTTAGCCTCTGAAGAAGATCCTGCTAGGATCGAAACTTCAGGCCAACTTACTTTTACACATTCTCTTACACAGGCTCTCTAGTGGATAAGCAGTTTGCTAACAGTTTTATTTTATTTTCATTAATTATGTTATAATCGTAGATCTGTGAATTCTGAAAGCCAACCTCCTAAATTGGAGGAATGTGTAAAAACCAAAACTTTTCAATTTCAAATTGTTCTGCAATTTGAAGATAAATATTTGATTCCATGTGACTTCAATAGATTTCACTAAAATTGCTAGTACTGTACTATAGAAACTGTACCCATTGTGGATGGATACAGTAGTTATTTTATTGTGACACCCTCAAATTTGCGCACTTGACACCTAATAAGACCGGCTTGATCTATTTTATACCCCCTGGTATATTCATGCCGTTTCACGGCCGATTTGACAGATAACACTGCAGATTTGGTTAAACGACCAACGCAAGAGTATCGCATCCGATACTTGCACACATTCCCTTTTCTTGCTCCAAAACATCCACCTTGAATTTTTTCCAAAATTGCAACGTTCGCAATCCATCTAATCCAATTTGCGAGCCGAACAGATGTAAATATAAGATCGTCGATACGTCAAACATTTCGTGAGAGCGTGACTATTCTCGGTCAATAGTTAATAAGTCAAAGTAGCAAAAACCTGACCTTTCCTATATAACACTTTGAAGCAGTGAATGTTTGGTTTAGATGATAATGCTATAAATTCATCCAAACAACTTTCTCCTCCCCCCGCCCCCACACACCCAATCCATTTTGCTGCGTTGATTTTGCTGTATTAGTAGCAGCATCTATTTAATACCACAGTTCTCATAATATATACCAGAAGTTGTAAATCCATCCGCTTGTTGTCAAACAGAATACTGTGCAATGTAAACAAACAACCAATTCTGCTTAATCTCAACATCATCACATTTCCTGATTTAAAAGTTCCTAGCACTTAACTTTTGAAAACAAACTGGTCTTAAAGTTTAAGAAAATCCCAAAGAGGCATTTTACATTGATCAAGTAGTTTTATATGGCCACTGCATACATCCAACACAAGGATGCTGTTAGGGACTTATTTAACCTTGGAAAGTAATTCCAATGTGAGAAGGGATCCGAATACATCTTAGCACACTTCATCAAAATTAAATCGAAAATAATTTCACATGTGGTGGTGAGGGGGGAGGGGAAATTCTAATTGTATCAGCAAAATCAATGAAACATAAAGACATTTTGATGGGTTGAATATGTACAACACAAATTATTGACTAATGTTCCATATTTTTGCAGGCAACCATGTCTCCTCCCCCCTCCATCCTTCACCTCACTCAGTCCTTTTCTCCACCCCCTCCCTCCACTTTCCAACACCAACAAGATCGACATGGACTGTTTGTGACAGTTTCCATTAGCAAAGCATCATAATTAGATGATCTCAAGGAAGGATTCACCCAAGGGACATTTATGAAATGACTTCAATTCATTAGTACTGTAACAGAGAGAGGATCTATCAAGTGTGCCTATACAGCAGCTCACTGAAATTTAACAATGTTGGTTCCAGTTGACAGTAACGAGAGGGAGAGAGCACACACTAGTATAAAATAATGGCACTGCATAGCAAATGTGGCACTAATAGGGGTGGGTGTGGGGGTGGGGCAGGTGGGGGGTGGGCAGAAGAATGATCTCATCAGGGCAAGAAATCTTCAACAAATTATAAGACTGATAACCAACATGAAGCTTCATCTTAACTACAGGTGACTTTTATTACCTTCATTAATATCACAAATAATTACTGATCTCTCTGTGCATTTAATCTATCTAATTCTGTGGTTATGATGTGCATTTATTCACAGACGTGCCTCGTCTGCATTTTGAATTATAAAAGTGCAATGGATTGTCACTACCATCTGCCAAATGAATTTGTATGTTAACTCATCCATTAAACAATACCCCTTCTTTTGTTTTACAATCTGTTAATTCCACTTTAATCACATTCATTCATTCGTTTTTCAGGCTTTTATTATCTCACAAATCAATTATTTCTATGTCATCCATTAATCACAATCCATTATAACCCCCATCTGCAAATTGAATGTAATTGTAAAGCAATCATTCTACCTACTAGCATATTGAAATGTCAACAAGCTGAATTAATAACGATTCCATGAATTCTATAAAATGGCTGTGGTTTGTAATACATTAATCATTAATTTAGTTGGTATACAGCTGACTGTATCAATTAATTTTTACCAATA
>KN886674.1:9259-24714 GCA_000934455.1 Apostichopus parvimensis
TTTTGTATTACTGGATTGTGGTATGAATAAACATGATTCAGTTTAACTTTTGATAAACCTGTCTCACAAATGCTTCATTTTACCAATCAATATGCAAGAAGTTATATACATATTGCAATATTGTTTTTCCTTTTCCTTAAATATTTTGCTGTTAAAATAAGGTAATCCAGTATGTGCCAAAATGTTAACAGCACCCATAGAGTTTTTCAAACTATTACTAGTAGATTTATTGAAACCTGTGAAAATCACCAATTCTTTATTACCCCGATTAATGTTAAGCAGTGACAACATATTATCGCATTTCACACATGAAACTTTGTGGCTGTCAGTTTCGCGAGTAAACAACATTGTATACATTGATCATTTCAGCTCAAAGAAACTTATTTCATTTAGCAAAATATATCAAACTGTTACACTTGATTATGTCAAACTTCAGATTCAGTGGTATGTGATAAAGCCTTAACATTTCAACATGATATTCAATTTCAAGATTGTTTGATTTTCTGTTTTGTTTTCCCAGGATTATGTTTGGGTCCAACCACTTGTATGTGTTTCAGCATCCTGATCTCCAGAAAGCCAACCCTAATAAGTATCATGTGGTGACCTATGAAATGGCTCAGGAAGAAATAGCACAGAAAAATGGTTTTGATATGTCCGATAAACAAAATACAGGTATGTCGTCCCCTCTTCTACAAGTCTCTGATAAAAAAAGTGTCTGCTGGCCGACAAGATGTCATTAAATTGATACAACTGATTGCATTAACAATCCAGCTTTTCTTTTTGGTTGTTTTTGGTCAGTCTTTTCCAGTAATAATAAACTTCATGAATATTGGAAGTTAAAGTCAAAACGTTTGACAATTTCTGAGTTCTGGCATCAACATCATCATCGTCAGCGTCATCCTAAACACTCTGATAAATCATCTGATTACTTAAGTTATGAAAATGGAATTAATCTTGTTGTCAGAAAAAAAGGTGCAATTAAGAGGCAGGCACTTTTTTCTTTTCTATTTTTCTTGCCCCATATCAAACTTAACCCCAAGGATACTTGAATAAAAAATGTATTCTTAGTTTAATGAACGGATATCATAACCAAAACCTTATCATCTGGAGAAACTGTTAATGTCTTTAAAAAAATAAACATGACCTTTATGTACATACCTGGATCATGTCCACTGCAGTTTAATATGCATAGGAGTCTATGCGGAATAGTTGCTATTGCCGTGAACTTGAAACGCTAATAATTACCGGCTACTGGCACCTTTGTTACTTGTGAAGAAATAATCCATGATTTTCTGGCTTATTAAATGAACAAGTGGATTGAAAGACTAAGCTTTGGTTAAATATCAGTGTATTAAACTAATAATAGATTTTCTTGCTCAAGTGTATTTGTAGTGACAGAGGCAACTTTTCTGAAAATTTTAAATTTTCAGAATTTTTTTTTTTCAGAAATTTTATTAAAAAATTGAAAATGTCTTTACTTTTTCCCCCATCATCAATCTAAGATGACAAGCTTGTACAGCAGGACTTGATAGATATGATCCCATCCGTGGAGGAAGCCAATGCTATGAGTGAGGAACTAGACAAGAAAGTTAAATTTGAGATAGTGATGCTCTCAGCTAGAGCCAGAGGTCTTCAGCATGGACGTACAGAGGTAAGGACATTCTCTGTGTGTCAAGTTCACGTTTTATCTATGAAACCCCAGATAGGGTAAATATACATTTTGATTTCCCCCAGACATGTCCTCTTTGTTCACATACTTTAAGTATAATTCTGGGTGGATGGACAAAAGATGTCAGGGTTTTGAGAGAGTACCAAATAAGTACAGTTGAATTATTTCCACAATGTTGATTTGGCCATCTAGGTAATCCAGTGTGAGCACTGAATGGCAAACCATCAAAAAAACAAAAATAATGATAATAATTATGATAATGATAATAATAATAATAAGTTAAAATAAATTAAATTAAATATAAAAATATCGTCAATACAGACAGTCATTTACCAGTCCTGATCTGTACAAGGTATATTACTTTTTCGTTCAAAATCTGTTACAATTATTTAAAATAGTAATTAGATAAAATGTAAAAATTTGCTCTCCTTCTTTGTAGGAATGATGTTGACCATAAACAAGCCTTTCACAGGCAAAGTCTAACGTAACGTTGTGCATGGATTACATTTTCACGTGCCCTTAAATTTATCTCTACGAGTGAGACTAGATGAAAGTGTTCATAATTCTCTCCCCCACAGGTGTGTGTGAGAGTGCGTAACTTGGCATGTGAGCTGGAGTACGTCTGGGACAAAGATAAGTTCACCAGACGCAAGTACCTCATGCAGGAGATGTACCAGAACTTCCAAGAAGGTGAAAACTGGCAACTTCCTGATGTAAGTGAACAAAATGAAAGACTTTCAATCCAGCAGGATCTTATTCAAAGACAGCCAACAGTAGTTTGTACATGTTCTGGCACATAAGATACTTTAAGTAATATTACAGCAATATACCAACAGAAAGTCTCTCTGTGTAGCGAGACAGAGTTTAACGTAATGCTAACTTGTGTTTTATTCCCTTCTTTTGCTCTATCAGGAGAAAGATCCTTTTACAGAGTCTCCCGACACCCAGGTTCAGATTGGATCAGCTCACGTTTACCTACAAAGTCTAGCATACCTGGTAAGCAATATCTAATCAAAATATGCAGAGTCTGGAAAAGTTTATTCCTAGAATTTCTTACCCTTCTTTTTTCTTTACATTGTTATTGTAGACCAGTTTTGGTATTTTGCATAGTATTGTCAAAGGTTTAGTCCAACTAGAGGGTTGTCAGAGCCATTGAGCATGCCAACAGCTGATACTTGGCTCTGGAATTTTACCTTTACTTAGCTGTAAGAGGTTGCCACTGCTGTTACTCGTTCATTAATGTGTCGCGGTGATTTTTCTCTTTCATCCATCTAGATTGAGACCAAAGAGTCTGCATTGGTAAATAACTACCAAGGTCAGGAGCAGGGGTTACTTGATATTGAATTAGTACCTTGTGATGATAAAGGCAAGGAGCTCAGCGAGGCTGACGACATCTTTGTAGAAGATCCGAAGGATTTGATTGGTCGTTCTCTGAACTTTGTATTAAAGATACCTGGTGCGACAGGAATACCGAACAAATACAAGGTGAGTGGGAAGTCATTAGGATCAATGAGACAAGCTTGCAGTGATGATATTGGTGTAAGGGAGGGGGGGGGGAGGGGGATGGAGGTATGTGATATATATTTTCTAATCAAATCTGATCTGATGTTTAGGATGTGTGAATGATGGGTGGAGAGTTGCAGTGATGATACGGATGAAGAGGTTAAGTGTAGTGAATTATGGTGACACATTTCAGATTGATGTGAACTGCTGTTTAGAACTAATGTGTGGTGATGCTTTTAATGTGATGTTAAGTGATGCATGTAGTAGTTATGTGTGGTGATGCATTCAATGTCATGTTGTTGGGTGATGCATGTAGTAGTTATGTGCGGTGATGTATTTACGGTGATGTTGAGTGATGTATTCAGTAGTAATGTGTGATGAGCTTGGAGGCGAGAATGTCTCACTGACACTTTTCTTTGCAAAAGGGTTTGAGTTTAGGTTTCAAATTGCTGAGTGAAGAAGCTTCTTCTTCTTCTTTTTCCTTTGTTTTTGTTGATTCTCAGGATGTCCACTGCCGATACAAAGTGTTTCTTGACACAGCTGATAATGAAACAGACAAGATGGGTGGAAGTGTATCACTGGAGTTTAGACACAGGAAATATTTCAATTACAAAGTTGCAACGTCACAGGTAAACATCTCTACTTATCTCACTTTTACTCTGTGGATTTCATTTAATACACTGACCTGTCTCCAGCATTGACAGATAATATGGTCTGACTTTTCAATTCTTTTTGCAAACTATTTGAATATGTGTATATCATGTTGTAACAGACATTTTTATGCTCAATTGCTTAACTTTTATTTTGTGAGGGATATCAAATTTATTGGACAATTGTTAGTTAAGAAACTTGTATAACAGATTGCCGTAGGTTATATATAGATAGGTTAAAAGTTAAAAGTTGAATTTCTGTATAACCAACTTATTTGCAAATTTAACGTGCAATTAGAATATTGTACATGGTAATGATATCTATGTATATTGGTATAGACGCTATGACTTCCTCACTATAGGCCTTGGAAAGTCCATTTGTAGTAATGGTAGGCCCTCCTTCCCTGCTCCTGAAATAATCTTGCATTTTAATGTGATTTAAATTGAGGAGTAACTCTGAAAATGCAGTATAATTAACAAACTCATAAGCACTGTAGTTTGCAGGCTTTAAGAAAATCACAGCTAGTGTTTGGATTGTAGTTATAAAAGGAATGTGGGTATATTCAATTTTAATACCATATTGTTTGAGTGGGGGGGGGGGAGGACGGGAGGTGGTGGGGACGCAGGTTGTTGTTGTAAATTAAATGTCAGATACCTTTAGGACCATGGTTAGTTTTGTTCAAAGGCAGTTTACACTAGTCAAATGGCTCTTGTAAAGCCATGTCAATTTGTCTCTGAAAAAGACCTCGCTAGGATCAACTATTTTCTTCTCTCGCAATTTTTATCCTTCATTTAAACTCAAAACTTATATAATTTATAGAACTTATATAACTTGTACAACTAATATAACTTATGTAACTTATATATAAATTAAATATGTAACTGCACAGACTTAGTTTTGTAGATGAGTTGTTTGCTGACTGGGTTTTTTTCCCTTACAGTTGGTAGATTACCTCTCCAATGGCATGCTAAGTATTCAAGTTTGGGGAGTCCAGCAATCAAAGCAGTCCCCGAATGCGAAACCGATGAATACTAAGATGATGGTTGATGCTCTGAAAACAAGCGGAGACAATGCTCAGGTGATTATTGTCCCATTATATCCATAAATTATGGAAGCGCAAAGATATGATTGGCTAAGACCGAATTTGAACCATTGACCTCAAGAACGGAAGTCTCGTTACTCTACCAACTGCCCTATGCACCCCTCAGTTTGTTGAAATATGCTTACTTTCTCTGCTCTGTTAAAATTTGTTTACAACATCCCGATTTTCCCATGAGTCATTCATAATCTTAAGTAGCATTTATGAACCCTTGCTGTGTTGGCAACATAAATTTTCACACCAGATGAGAACTAGTGTACAATCTTTGACTGTTGATTTTTTTTAAAGCATCAGATTATAAAGTAAATTATTTTAATTTTTAATACTTGGAGTTTTCTCACTTCCTAGATAAGCTATACCTGTTGAAGACAGGTATGAACACAAAGTTTAGAACTATGAAATATTAGTAGCAGACATGCCTAAACCTTATTCTAATAGGCGCTTTGTTCTCAAGGGAAGATGGTGCTGTTTAATAGCTGATTGCACCCTTTGTGATTAAACTAGACACAGAACAACATTTGTTCCACTCTACTATACAAAGATAAGTGTAGAGAGAGTGGAATCGATAGCACAGTGCATGTAGTAAAAAAAAATGCAGTGTGGTGCTTACAAGGTTGAAACAGGAATTGGAAAACATTAACTGGATTTTGAAATATAAAACAGGATGGGTCAATTAGTGAATTGTACTGTAAGCATTGTTGCAAACTAAAACAACATATATACATGCTTTCTGTTCACAGTCCAGTTCATTAGAAAAGACAGCGTACATACTACAGGTGGCTGCACTGAAGAAACAAAATCAACGTTTAGAGGATAAACTGGTAAGTTTGCATGTTTTGTGTATTTGTGTCACATAAAGAATATATTTTTGCGGAGAATTACCCAAGGCATTGATGACCTGTGATCCTCCCCTTCTCCTCTATTAGTATCTGATACCAAACCTGTTGGCATGTAAGCACATCTTTAAACTGCTCGTATCTGACAGTGATGTCATCATCAGTGATTTTTTTTATCATATATATATCAGGGATGTGCCCACGCTGGGCGGCACTGGGCGACCCCGCCCAGCACTAAAAATTACCGCCCAGCACTGTCTTAAAAATCGTGAATCCTGCCCAGCACGATTTTCATCTAAAATCCCGACATTTCTAACAATATATTCAACATAAACTGGGCCTAGCCTATGCCCAAATCATACAGACTAATAATGCATCGGTTACGCATGCGAGAAACATTACTTACGGCTCACAATCGGTCCCTTGTAAAATCTCTTTGAAAACAAACTAATTACTTTTACCAGGTACGTAATATATTTCACTAAAAAATAATTTAAAAATGTAAATTGTTAGCAAAACGTACTTGTGTATGTGCCAGCATTTGGCATCTGAGCACCTTCAAAAGTCGATGGCGATCAGTATACCCGGCACTCAGGAAATCCTGGGCACATCCCTGTATATATATATATATTTTTCTTGCTATTGTTAAGGGTCAAGTCAAGAGGATAGTGGAGGTAGCCGAGAGACATAACAAGAGCAGGGTTCAGACATCTGTCTTGAAGCAGGTCCTAAATGCTCCGACAGTGAAACTATCTGAGATGGCCATAGCTAAGGTTCCCTTAGATGAAGAGAAGCAACACACCTGTGGTGAGTACAACTGCTCAAGGTGTACAATACTGAGCTTCCGAAATATCGATGTGGCGTTATTACAAATATATTGATGTATGGAAGCAGCCCTAGTGTCTTCTATCAATTTGATTTTGCATTTACTTTCTGATGTATAGTTCATACTGGACCTGGAAAAATAATGAAAGTTAAAGAATAAGAAGGGAGGGCAACTATGTGTTTGAACTGATTGAAGTTTACAAAGTTTTAGGCATAACTGTAATGCTTGTACTAACTTAACATGATCATTAATAAGTTGTTAGTAGTACTACATTAAATCCCCAATGCAGGTAATCAACTACTTCTGTGGTAGTAATAATTTTGTAAGGAAAAGAAAATGTATGTTTGTTGAAGCCCCGTTATTCTGAACCCTCTACCTATTCTTGTCTTAAACTAAGCTAACAATCTCAGTAATATTTTCTCCAGTTAAGGATCACAAAAAAAAGTTGGACCTTTAGGTGATAAATCCAATCTTCTCCATCAACCTCATAGTTGTACCTGAGTTAATATGTGATAAACAAATGTGATATTTGTTTAGCAGCTTGGGTCATTTCAAGCTAATGTTACTACTCTCCCTCCCCCATCTCATCCCTCATTTGTCTGTATGCCCCCCCCCTCTCCCCTTCCTGTACCCTGCTGTCATTACTCTGTATGATCACATTCATGCTTTTGTAGTGCTCTACCATTTATTATATTGTAACATTTCTTTTTTATCTTTCAGATCACCAACCCTCACAGTCGTCATCCGTTTGTGTTCTGATGTAAAGTGAGCTGCCTTACTTCATCTTTCTTGTATCAAAGGTCATCAGATTGCCCTCCCCCCCCCTTCCCCCCCCCCCCCCCCTCTCCCGTTATCAGTTCGCTAGCAATTCGTGGAATTTGTCCAAAGTAGCTCCTGTAGTTTGAGACATTCCTTAGCATTACCAGACATTCAAGAGTGTTACAGTACAAAGTTAATTGTCTCTGTAAAGAAAATACTATCAGAACAGAGGCAAGTTTGGTTTGAGCATGACTGATAATTGTCTGTCTGGTTAGCATAATTGTATCCAATATATCGATGACCATTAAGAATTTCTATTCAGTAAGTAACGTAAACGTGAATAATAAGATGGTTACCAAATTGAATAACTATATATATATATTTTACATATAGATATCTCTCTCTCTCTGTATATTATGTCATATTTATACTAAACCTTCCTTGATACTGTTTCTCACTGATGGACAAGATATCTTTATTCCCAGTATCTTCTTTATAGGTGCTTCAACTTTCATTCCAGTATAACATCTTTTCTCTGTCTTCCTATATAATCTTACCAGTATTTTAATCTACACTCTTATATTACCTCTCACCTTGATACAATATTGCTTCATTTTTCATGTATGTACATTAGGATATTTCTAGATATTGCTGGTTCTATATTCAGTAAAACTTTGGAGATAAAAATTGAATATTTAAACTTTCAACACCTTGAACAGTTTTGTGAGGCTTTAAAATTGATAAATCTTTATATTTATAACTTTATAACTCTATAAACAAAGCTGATACTATGTAGACCAAACAGAAAATATTAACACAGGAAAATCTGTCTTTCAAACTTACATTCTCTATATATGGCAATTTATTATTATTATTTTTTTTTCATTATGAAGTTGCAGTTATTTTGACTAAATATGTATATTTTGTGATTATCTGAGAATTTTTTTAAATTTAAATTAAAACTTTTCCAAGTGCATGGAAAAAATGTAATTCATAAATTGTACGTTTTGAGTACAGTTATCTGTAACTGTGGTAAACTGTGGTTAACTTCAAATTGTATTTGAAATTGTTAAAATGAGTGTTGATGACATTTTAGGTTCCTCATAGTGAACTGGTTACTTTCATCTAAAAATATTGTCAAGTTATAAAACTTGAAAGAAAAAAAACAATTATCTGGTTATTGAATAAAATATCTGCACCAAAACATGGCTTATGAAGATTTGAAAAATCTAGAGATTCTAACATTTCCATTTTAGCAGGATCGACCGCAAAGGCTGAAAGACGATTAAAAGTCTGGTCGTTTGTTACTACTGTTACATTTACACTGTGAGGTTGTGTGTACTTATTAGGTTACATGGAAACATATAAATTATATTATAGTAAAGTTTTATTACAGTCTTATGTTGTCTTATATCACTTGGGACTATTGCGATAAAAACTGTATAACATAAAGTTACTGTGAGGGTTATACAAGCGAGTCAAGTTATGTGACCCAATTAACATATCTTCCGTTTGTTTTGCGATAATCTAATCTTGATTTTATGTAAATATCGAAACAGTCTTCTTTCTTATAATGGTTTGTAGATAGAAATGATAGGATGTGGTTACATTTTTGTGTAATGTTCAAAACATCTTTGATAAGATATTTTTTCTTAGTGTCCATCGACTGAAGGTAAAATAAAAACTAGAAATCAAAGAATATCAAATTTCCACATTTGTTTGTTTTTTTTCGTCTCATTTTCTTTCATTTCTGATTATAAATACATAAACTGAAAGCCTAGCTTCCAGTGTATCACCACATCACACAGTAAGGGGGAAGAAAAAAGCAACTTGTATTTTAGAGTAATATATAAACTTAAGGGAAAAGAACAGTTATACACACTGAAGGGAATATGAGCTTGTGGGCAAGTCTATCATTTACAGGGAGAAAGTAGTGGTGGTGGTATACAACTGTAATATGCTAATAATGCAGTGACTGTGTTCAAACAGAGACTGTATTATGTATTTCAGTTGAATGCAACGAAATCAATCATGTATTTCAGCTATGGAACTCAGCATACATGAAGAGACTGCCTAACACATTTTAGCGAAATTCATTACAATATGGGAAGAGAATTGATCACCTTGGATAAGCTTCCAGATCAAAGTATTCTGAATTCTTTTCAAATAATACACATTTTGAATGACAGGGAGTTGTGGCAATGTCTGGTAAACATACCCCATACAATTACATTAATTAACAAAAGAGTAACGAGGAATTTTCATCAAATCACATGTTGAGTTTTTTATCCATCCGACTACCAAATTGGACTTTCGCCCAAAGTGGTTTGTTATGGCACTTCAAGTCTACCGTATTTTCTTTTCTACCTAATAATAATCAAACACACAAAAAATTGACATCATGATAACGTACAAAATATATTTCTCCAAAATGTCTGTCCTGATATCCAAGAAATTTATCCCTCCGTTCTTGCACGACGTTTGATAACGTTAAACGTTAAAACTTCGCCAGAGAAGAATGTACGGTATTAGCATTCAATAAGACAAAAGGTTTTTGGAAGCATCCGTAGTTGTCTTAAGTTGGATAAACGGTCCACGTTTTTGTCTTTCTTAGTTATGTTGCTGCCTAAAAAGTGTTTTCGGTGTTCTTCTTAATTGGAGAAAAGGGTGATTTAAATGTTCTCGAGGGGGTCGGACATCATGTGCTCGATGAATTCTGTTGAAAAAAAGAGAGAAAAATAAAATAAAATAAAAAATCGTTACAATTTTGCAAAAATGTTTCGTAAAGCTACATTTTGCATTGACTAGTTTGCCGCAAGCGTGTGATACCATTCTTTGTCCTTGAAGGAAAGATAATTTACATGAAAACACAATCTATTTCATGTATTATTTCTACCACAAAATCAAGACAGCAATGATCAAATTAGGCAAAAAATGTCAAAGATATTCAAACATGAAAAAATGAAAAATATTAGGGCAAATTTGTTGGACAAAAAAGTTTCTGCATTCGACTAAATGTGTTATAACTCGTTGGTTAGAAGTAATCACGTGATAACATCCGCAACGCCCTCTTAATTTTAATTGAGTGGTATCAACTGAAATGAAAAACGTGGCTTGGTAAGACTAACTACCAAGTTACAACTCAAAGCAAAATGCAGCTTTACCACGAAGAAGTCCTTTGGGGTGGGGGTGGGGCAAACTGACGAACGAAACATTGGAATTTTGAAACTATTAAAAATAAAACAATATTGGATTATATTCATAAAGCCTCAGGTCCACTGAATTACCTAGTAAATAAAAGGCGTATAGAAGAATCTAAAATACTTTGAAGCATCATAAAATAATTTCGTTCGATATAGTGTTAGGGATACGCGAACATTTTTTTTTTTTTTACATTTTCGTTTTAGAATGTTTGCAGTAACGTTATTGACATTATTTAATAAACAAATATATTCACGTAAAAGAACAACGGAAAACTGACTAGGGGAATAATCATTTAATAAAATTGAAAAGAGCAAAGAAGTATAACGAGATTCAAGACAATGAGGTCCTGACGTCATTGATTCAAATCCTGTTCTAACCCAAAATTTCTTTTGTTCTTTTCAAAATTTTAAAATGAAATTATTTAGTGCAATAATGGGCCTCATGAATTATTCACAAGAAATAATATATCATGAACTTACCTTTTCTATAACTTTTACATCTTACGAACCAGAAAGTGAAACAAAATTTACTCAAATAATGAGGATTACAAACCGTACCATAAACATCTCATTAAAAAATGGTCATGAACCAAACTATAACTCAATTCCAAAGCCACCTCTGCCTCCGATATTCCTCTCATTCGGGAGTCCCCTTTGTTGTCTCCTTCGTGGTTGGTGAAATCATGTCGATGTCGTCACAATCGATTTTACACTTTAAAATTTACGTCCAACGTCTTACATTGCTGTTACCAGAAATTGATGACGTGAGGTTGTGAGCCCCTATAAATCAGACATATTGTCCTCTAGCCCCTCCCTCCTTCCCCTCCCTCCTTCCCCCTCCCCGCCTTCCTTCTGTCATGTTATCAGTCAAATTTAACAAATATAAACCAGATATCCATATCAGCCAAACTGCTCAACACATTCAATTAGAAAGGTAGCAGTACCTTTAAAGTGCACGGGTCAGTTTCCGAATCTTTCATTAAGTTTTGCATGTGTAGGTATTTAGCGAAAATAAAATACCGTCTTAAAAAGTTGTATTTAGATGAAGGCTTGCTTAAAAACTTCTTGCCTATTGTGCTACAGTCAAATAAGAACAACTGGATTACGTTTTGTTGGCAGAGGGTACTTGAAAGATAGTAACTTTACATGGTATGTTTCTGATTTGTATGTTTGGGGTTTTTTTGGGAAAGAAATATAGGAGCGTTACTTATTTAAGAACATTCTATATTTATTTTGAAATTGAAAGAGAAGCAAACTTGACCAGCACGGTTAACCTATATATGTGATAATAATACGTGTGCATGTAATTAATATATGGACCAAAGATTATTCAGTTACGAGACAGTATTACTTATATATACAATCCTGAAACCTTCAAACATGGATGTTTTAGGAAGCATGTTTTGCAGGTAATGTTGATCTGTCACGTATATATATTGTGCAATGATGATGGTTTGGTGTGTCCCGTCCTTCAATTACGGCCAATGCCAAAACATTTTTACTTTTCACATAGGGAAATTCCGATTACGTCATTGCTAGAATTGTCATTCGTATACGCTGCAGGGGTATATACCGGTATTCAAACCGTTCACGGATGGACTAATTTTTGTCCCGAAGTTTATTCTAAATAAGGACTGTATAGCAAAATATACTTCTACGTGAATTTGGAAGGATTCGAGATTGGCATGGCAAGGAGGAGCAATCCCTTCAATTTGTTTTTATTTGTATACAAACCATGGATAGGACATAATTTATTGAAATTCTCTTAGTTCCAGGTTGAAATGATTGTAGGATATGTTCTTGTCTGTGCTACGTATTAATTTTAACTATATTTTACAAGCCCGTGTCCAGCCTGAGCTATGCAACCGTATACACTATGTGATACACCTTCACTTAGGACCGTCACATCGGGAGCGAAGGTTATCTGTAAACACCCCCGCCCCCCCCTTCAAAAATTAATAGTAATCAAATAATTTAGTTTATTATGCGATGTTGCAACTAGCTTTAATATGATTGGACCATACATTACACAACGTGTTACATAAAGTTAATACAGACCTGTTAACTGCTTTAGTATTTATTCTTTTGTGTGACATTTTGTGTTTAGCTAGAGTTGTACACGAGTTTTAATCAAATGTATGTTAATTAAATCTAAATAAATAACTATTTATAAAAGAATTAATAGTCAGATAACCGTTAACCAGGAATCCAGAAAAAGGAGTTCCAGGTCATCTAGGTTTTACCTGTACACACATGTTATTATCATATATAGAATAGCATTGCGTATGCTTATGATATGTAACCATGACTACACAGCCACAGTATTGCGTAATTGACCTTACGCCCTCCCCCACCTCCCCTCCCTCCCTACAATTTTAAGTGCATTTTTCAGTTCACAAACTAAACAAAAAAAAATTATTATCTAGAATAGCGGATGAAAGGACATCCATTAGAAAACTCAGGTTCAAGACAAAAGGAAAAAAACTAAAGAAAATTTCATCAGAAAGTTTCGTGTACAATTTACTTCACTGTAACAATACGTAGGATATATCTAAGAAGTAACCAATTTTCCAAGTCAACCAACTGTATTATTGCGGTCTCGACTTTAGTTTTCGGTTGCCATAGTGACGATGATATTTTTTTCAATATTCTTCTTCTATTTTCGCACACACACACACACACACACACAACCACACACACACACACGCTCACATCAAAAGGTAAACTTTTTCTCTCAGTTTACTATTATACACTTTAAACAAGTATTTGTTGTATGAAGAATAACATAACGTAGTATCGCTTTCCATAACGTTTTAATAAAATAATGCAACTTAAAGCTAAAAGAAACCTTTTTCAGTTTTCTCATTTTCCTTATTTTTTTTTGTAAACAGTATCCAACAGTCACTCAAAATAAAGAGATAACATGTATGACGATAAAGATTTGCACCACAGTTCGTGTAAATGTATACTCATGATTATGTTCAATCGGATGCGTAGTTTTCAGAGCAAAATTGTTGCACTAAATATTATGATTATTTGTTTGAAGAATACTGTAGATGCCTTTCGGGTGACATGTCATATCGAGCTCATGCAAAAGTATAAATTAATTCTACGCCACAGCTATATATCTAAATATTCATAACAAGTAAAAACAGGTAAAAAAGATGACGTCATCAATAATAGATAAAGACAAATCTTATGATAGGTGTGAAGTTTAAAGTACTTCTCAGATTTTTTCATGATTCAAAAGTTTCTAAAAGAAATCCTTCCACAATAGTTATTTGAGTCGGCAATGTGTTTACGATACCAATATGATCTTTACATGATACGGGAGACCCGTGTTAATGTTGTGTCCCTAAGATTGTATAAACTTGTACTACTCAGACGTCTGTCCACACTAGACGAACAATACATGACAGTACTCGGAGACGCAGTCTGGAGTGGGCACTGCAAGATAGGATCCTGGAGAGTGTGGCCGCTAAACCTGCCTGCCTCCCTCTATTCCATGTCCAATGGATCTGTTGTGATATGTTTGATAAAGTCTAGCCAAAAAGGGAGAAAACACGAAGGAAAAAGGTAGGTTGGGAAGAAATCATTTATGCCATGCCAGAGAAAAAGCAAGGAAAAAGCTTAAGGATAAAAACTAAACAAAATATGTCATGCGAGGTTTGCATTAATATCACTTCACATAGGATAAGAAATATCAAAATTATGGTAAATAATCTATCAGTGACCTAGACACGTGAGCCTGACGGGAGTCAATTGAAAACATCCATTTTATTTACCAGTTTTGACATAAATTCTGCTACACTTTGGTCACATAAGTAAAGGTATAATCCGGTGTCTGACAATACATGCAGGACTTAGTTAAAACCCCTTCTGAATAGCTTGTCCTTATAAAGATGGAATCTATTCTGTTTTCATTGGTGAAACTCATCACTTTAAGAATTCTTCCAAAAGTTTCATATTTATTTTTTATATTTTTGGTAGAAATATTATTGCGAATAAAATGATTGAACTTATGCACAAAAGATAAATAAATTAGTAACTATATACACGTTTAGCTCAATAGCCATGATGACATCAGTCTCTCTGTTGTTACCAGATGCATTCACGAAATATCAAGAAATTTGTAAAATTCAAGTCGCAAAGACTAATCAAATGCTATGAGGATATGGCTTTGAACTAAAGATTTAGAAATAAAATTTAAGTTATTTAGATAAGCAAACGACTCCAACCACCGGAATATTTCTTTAAATGTTTATTATCGACCTATGACCCCAATATGTCATTTTCCTCCCTATATCTAGGCCACTGATGTAAATCGAAATAAATAAATAAAAATTGAGTCATATGGGTTGTCCACTGTATGTATAAGTGACACCATATTAAGTCAAATAGATAACAAAATAAATTGGTTTTTAGAAAGGAACTGACGTTGTAGAAAGTTACTTACAATATGTGAAAACAATAGGTAGTAAAAAAAGTAAATAAATGGATAAAATAGTCATAGGAAAATTTTACGCTGATAGTTCAAACTATTTTCAAGGTAAGTTTTATCTTTCTTCGAAAAACAACAGAGAAAAAAACCTGACCATCTAGTTTGACAATTTAAAAAAATAATTTTCTCCAATTTCCACCCCTTTTTCCCCCTTTGCCCCCGATTACCAGACTAGAGTCAAAGGCAAATTTTCAAAAGTCTCAGTCATATTGTGTAAAATAGTTTAGACCTTGACATTATCTTGAATACAAATTAGTTCTCAGAAAGCAACTACAAATATTATAAAGTTCAAAAGCCAATATTAAAAATTGTTTCTATCACTTCACAAAATTTCAATTTTCAAAACACTGAATCTGATACCGTCAGTTCAATAATCATCTTACATGAGGTACCCGCACCGCACCCCCC
>KN886674.1:24764-36741 GCA_000934455.1 Apostichopus parvimensis
CAAATTTCCAAGGTCTCAGTCTTATTGTATAAAAAAGTTTAGACCTTGACATTATCTTGAATACAAATTAGTTATCAGAAAGCAACTACAAATATTAGAAAGTTCAAAAGCCAATATTGAAAATTGTTTCTATCACTTCACAAAATTTCAATTTTCAAAACACTGAATCTGATAATGTCAGTTCAATAATCATCTTACATGAGTTACCCGCACCGCACCCAGTTCCCCGTCTTCACCCATCCCTCTTCCCAGTCCCCAACCTTAAATCGGATTTTATCACAACAAATCGTCTCTCTACAAATTCATGCTGGGAGTTTGGTATACCCGATGCCCAGCATGCAAGGTAGGGTGCACAACAATTTCTTCCATTTATTTTTTAAGGAAAGAGGTATAGAAGGTAGGTGTGGAGAAGGTTAAAAGCATTGGTATTTGGAAGGATTCAAATATTGCAATTGTAATACACGTTTCTATTAGATAATAAATTTTAAGCTTTGATTCCTAATATTGATCAGTTCCATTAACAAATCAAAAGTCATTTTTTTTATCGATAAGCAACATTGAAATTGAACAAAACACGTCACTTTCGCATATCTTCACGAAATCTAGATATTTTGGACTATTGTTATTTCAATTAACCGATAAATCATAAACGCCCAATATTTCGAAAGCTATTACATTTGCATCTTAGCCTTTCAAGAATTAAAGGGTGTATGCAGGTTATGAAGCCGGGAAAAGAGAAGATTAAGAAAGGTAAGGAAATTAAAGACAAAAACTTGGGTTGAAAATAAAGAAGGGATGGAGATTTCGTCATCGTTTGAGGTCCATGACTTTCTGTTTACCTTTTGGTCATATCTATATCTGAATCATTATAACAGACAGCGTTGTTCAAATAGTTCGTAATCTGAGGAAAAACTTTATTCAACTATTGACGATATTATTAATGTTTCTTGTAACCTTTTTTGTTGATTTAAAATCATTAAGTCTAGCTTTCGATAAAATTAACTCTCATGGTCCTTTGCTGTAATAATACGTGGTGTAATGTATGTTTACCTTTCATTTAAACACATTACCTTTTTCTTAGATCCACACTTCATGAATCGAAAATTAAAAATCCTTGCAATAATGTTAAGGTTTAAGGATATTGTGAAAATTTAGTTTGTTTACCGTTTAATAAATAGTACCAACAATACCAAGAATAACATATGGTTATGTCCACTTCGAAAAAAATACAAGAGACGTCAATTGAGTACAGATTGAATGCAATTTTGATTTTTATTGGCTGTTTTAGTTCATATTGTCAGAACTTTCAACAAAATCCCCCGCCTTTTTTAAGGAAACATTCATTACGTAATCAATGACGTTTTTCTACAATGTGAAAACTTGACAGTTTGAACCTTTTATGAATTTCATAACCCTTTGTATTGTTAAAAAAATGTAATATATTTTTTTAATATTTTGAAAGATATTGAAATATAAGTTGTGATCTTACCTTCATACTTCAGGTTACCATGGGGATCTATGTGTTTAGATATGAGGGGTTCAAGCTCATCCTCTCGCAGTCTTTCAGCTGTAAAATACGAAAACAAGAAACCGTCATATTTCAATTGAATACTGTTCTACCGACCTTGGGTGGAGGTAGACTAGTTTCATTGCTTCGGGGAGTGGCGGAGGGGGAGGCCTCGATGATAGTAGGAAATGAGTAAGGCGCAAGTTTTACAAGATAATTATTACTTGGACGATGTGTACATGAATGTCACTGTATGAACGTATATAGGACATCACATTACTATACCAACCTGTCTTATCATTCAATCACAAACTATATGAATCACATAGGACCCATATCAATTAATGGTTTCATTAGTAGAATTAGTATATCTTCAATGTTAGTGAGCCTATGCTTTAATGAATGATTTACAAAGAGGTTGTATCAAGTCCCGGCACCTATACCTATTGTCGGTAAAGAGTATCGGTACGTGTACTAGTCATGTGTCTCAATGTTTATGCACAAGGTGCAGATTATATTTGATATTTATTTGGGATCTTTTGCTCAGTAGAGTAGAGTAGAGACGAGAGGGGTATACTGTTCTGCAGACAATTGAGTATACGTTACTGACATACTAGACAATGTATGTGTGCCAACTATATTGCTCCGTGTCTGAGTTTCACGAGTATATACAGAGTACGCGTATATATATATATATATATTATATATTATGCTTACTTACTATGCAGTCTATGTGTCCTAACTATGCATTGCTCCGTACTTTGTTGTTCTTACCTAGCGTACAGAGTACGTGGGTCATTTCACCAGCATTTACTTGACCGTTATCTTCTTTATCGAAAACTTTGAAACATTCAAAGAAATCATCCTCTGTTCCTTCCTTGCCTTCTCTCTTGGCTATCCTACAGGTTTCCAGCATCGGGAAGAACTCCTCCCACGAGACCCTGACAACTGAGGAGAATCAAAGCAGATAACATGAATGAGTTAAAAGGCGATTAGAGAATTGCCAAACGGGAAAGTAAGAAAGTTTAACTTAAATTCATAATAATAATAATACTATATATGACTTCACTACGATACAGTAAATTCCATATAGTTCAGCATGGAACATACCATGACTATACTTACAATAGATCGTGTACGGTGTTAATTTCGCAAACACATAATTATGACGCGCAGTGTTTCTCAAATATAGGACGCAATGCACAATAACAATGTAAGCCTTCATAAATTATTCGAATAATGGGCAGCTCTGACGAGGAAGGGGAAAGGGGGGGGGGGGTGGTAGTCAGGGAATGGGCTATAGTCCTGGGTTCTGCGATAAATTAGGGGAGCCGGGGAAATATGGAATACATTAAGATGTATTCTCATTTTCATATTGTATTGAAGGAAACTTAAGGCTTCAAACGGGAAATTGCTGCCATGATTGTCCCGGGCCTAACCTTCTGCCAATGACCCAATGGGGGACGGGGCGGTGGGGGGGGGGCGAGGGCGGGAGATCTCAGTGACGTCATCGAATGCCTTGTGTTCATCCCGATGACGTCATGATATATGTACTTACACTCATCTAGTTTTTCTCCTGCTACACTCTTTACCAGAGCCTCTGTTGGGTTGAATCCCAGGGCCCTAATGATGTTACCAATGATATTCCCCTGGACCTTGTTGTCACCCTTGGTGTCAAAGAGAAGGAAATTCTCTCTGTATTCTGGATGAAAGAAAAAAAACACATAAGAATATGAAAAGTGTCAATACCTATAACCTAGAGGATTGTCCATATCATTCGAGGCCACTGTGGTCTAGTATAAACGCACGGTACTTTAAATGTCGTCCGTTTACACAGAACCTTGTCTGATTCGATTGATATAAAATGGGTTTGTTACACAATATCATTCAGGGTAATTTACTTCATGCGCATTGACATGTTCTAAGTCACACTTGATGCGAAATTCGAAAAGGTGTACGCAACAAAGTTGCTGCCCTTATTACGTCTATACAGAGCATGTACTGCAGCCCGAGGTGGTGTCGGGAGGGGTGGGTGCGGTATGCGTGTTCCATTAAACATAAAACTTCACAGTCTATAGAAAGGTTACATAAAGACCTATAAAGTATAGTTATGAAACCTTTCGGATAATATCAGCTTCTAAAACAACTATATTGGGGCTCACATTCCAGCATCATCAAATTCCAACGATTTCTTAAAATATTATATACCTTCACATAGGAAGTAATGCTCGTGATTTACTGACATGGAGAATGATCAATTAAAATAGACAACTTTATTGGCCTATATGTAAATTTTTATTTATAGAATTTAAGTTAAAAAAAATTAAGAAAACGGCAGCTTATACACCGACCATATTTTGATTTCTTTCAACTATTTGGGTAAAAATACTAATTCTCTGTAGGGCTACAAATAAAAACGAACTTTAACTGAGCATCGACTTTAACAACTGTTCACATAGATTCAAGAAAGGAAATAATGGTATGAGTATTTTTAAGATTCCTGAAACTGATTTCCAGTATCAGGAATTATGAATGAAATCCTCCGCTCTCCATTCCTCCTCCTCTTCCTAAGCCACCCCACCCACCCACCACGCCCACCCTACCCCAACACACCCATCCTACCCCACCACAAACACAGTACCAACACACCCACCCCATCCGCACCAACCTCACTCAACCCACCCACTCTACCACACCCTACCCCACCTCACCCACCCCCTTCAGTGACATATGCTGCATTTTTGTAAAGTTACTCACCAATACCTCTCCTCCTATATTTTAAAAACATTAGTCATATAACTCATTAACATATTCATGCCATTGTTATAAACCGTGTTCTATTTGTTTAACACTAAGTTAACGATAAGTTCCGATAACTATCTTTTATTATGAAAATGGAATTTCTCCTGCTCCCGTTCCTTCTGTTACATGCTACGTATGAAGTAACCATTCCAGAAATCACCGGCCTATACCCCTAATCCGTTTATCAAAGTCATAACATTTTACAGGTCAGCCTCGCATAACTGAAGTGTCTCCCTTCTACTAATTTGGCTATGGCGTATCCGTGGGATCATCGGCGGCCAAGCTAACCGAACGTGTCAGGCATACTTTGGTCATACTGCGGTTAACGATTGCTGGTTTCATACGTTGCTAATTGAAAGGTTAAAGGTGAAATATGCAATCACATTAGTCTATATGATAATTAAAGAAGACAGAACGCGTATCGCGTACTCTGCAGATGATGAATTAAAAGCTATTTTATTAGCTTTTATTTGCGCCATGTTTCATGTATCTGTGTCATTTCATATAAAGGCCTATACAGCTAATTACAAAATCTTATTATGATGACGTCATAGGGTTTCGCTGACCTAGAAGTATCTTCAATATAACGTTTATATTTAGTACCGAAACTTGAGGGTTAAATAGTTTACAAGATAAATGTACAATTGTCCTATAGCTTTTTTTTTTTCTTTTCAAGGATTGACAAGTCATATTGCTAGCTGAACCGATATGGTTCCTTCTATCGGCAACAAAGTATCTGTATAAATGCGAAACATAAGTTAACCTTTGAACTATTCCTTAAAGATGCTAATTTTTGCCGTTGTCATAATCACATTGCAGTGAATAGTGATGATGTCCCGAACAGATTTGAGTGTTTGCTTAGACTTCCCTGTAATGACCTTGGACCTATTGTAGAATTGCCGTAAATTTGTTCAAAGCGATTGAAGCAAAATGATGATTTAAAGTAACAGATTGTAATGCCTGTTAGGGTACTATAGTTCAGACTGCTTCTATCTGGTTGACAACAACCGGTAGGTTATAAGAACTAGGGATACCTCAAATATCACACTACATTGTGTGCTAAAAATGTCATCGGACAAATATCCCTTGATTGTCGTTAAACAGCTATTCGGAGCTAAATTAGATGTAAATATAGGCTATTATTAAGTTTGTTTATCCGTCGTCGGGTTAGCGACAAGCCTTGGCCACCAGGATATTGATTGAAGCGATCATATGACGGAAAGCTACAGTACGTGATTGGTGCCCCACGGAAGAATTCAAGAGTGAGGGCGTGATTTATGGCTAATAATAGAACAGCGGAAGTACGTCATAATTTATTGCAAGTACCCACTTACTCGAAATAACTAGTTGAAAATTTTTTAATCACATAATTGCTTGCTCATATTAGTGATTCTGTCAGATATGTATGTAAAATTGATTAAAAATGCGTTGCCTATAGCAACAATATGCAAATATTCACACGTGTAGAGTTTTTCTTTCCCTTCCAGAATATCTGCGAGATTGAGCCAAGTATACATACCTTCTATCTCCTCGGGAGCTAATTCACGGGGTGCTCCTGACTGTCAGTTGAGAAAGGAATAAAAACAGGAAAACATCAGTCAATATTAATATTCCGTGGAATAAGCTAACAGATTGAAAAACTTTGAAATTTGTTGTAAATTTTCTTCACCAATAGCTGAGAGTCAATAATATGTTCTGCTGTAAAACAGAATTTCATAATGTTGATAATTAGGTATCTGGCAACAAATAAGTCTCGAAAGTTGTGCAAGTCATGGAGCGCAGTTGTGAGCTGGAAATGAAATATTTCAGAAATTTCTAGAAGAGTTTTAATTTACGAATATGTTAAAGCTATACCTTTATATTAACCATCGCAGTCAGAGTAATATCGATGATATTGCCTCTAAAAATAATCTGTTAGTAAATTGTAAACCAAAATTCGAATTGTACAAGAAGGGTAAAAAAAACCCAGCAACACAAATAGTACAACCGCCAGCACCACTCCAGAGTCTGAGAAGTTCTTTTTTGTGAAAGAAGTTTCTAGCAGAATTTTGGATGGATTCGGTATAAGTAAACCAATGGATATAAATGAGGGAATGCAGCAGAGAGTATATAGCATTCATTAAATGATATCATAAAGATAATATCAGTAATCCCCCAAAATTATGCTAACAAAATCAATATACAATCGACTACTAATAATAGTAAAAACAAATTAACCACTTTTGACTGCCAGTCTCGAGGCATTTTAGTAATTGGGATATTTAAGTGTATAATTTAATCGCCCCCCCCCCACCCCCTCCGATACATGGGCGAGAACAATTTGGGTAGCTGGAGTCTCTTTTATTGTATACCTTCAGAAACTATTGGCATTATAGCATTTTTAATCTTAGGGGTAAATTCAGAAAAAACATTTACATGAATCATTGACATGTTATGTACTTCGTCAAATACTGGTCATCATGGAAAAGGGGAGTGGCATCCTCGAAGCCGATTTCCGTGCAAGGAGGGGGGGGGGGTCTAGGGGCGCCCCTTGCTGTATATGTAGGCATGACGTGGTGTATATTGAGGCATACATAGGCTATAAATTAGGACATTAATTAAGTCTACAAGCACGGTCGGTTCTAATGACTACTTTTGTTTTTGTGGGCTTGAAAAAGAGTGGGGAAGGGGGAGGTTGGATGTACACCCAACACACTGTGATAATGTCCGACTTTCAAGCAGTATGCATCCGTACGTATAGTTCACTAGATATATCAAACCGTTATGTTATTCAACTTATAGTATAGTATAGTAGTATAGTATAGTAATATGTTACCATAAGATATTTCTTAGCGCAAAAGGGAGAAGGAGGCGGAATCAGGCGCTTAATAATTGGCCAAAATCACTCGATGGTAAAGCCAACTTTTGTTTGTTAACTTAAATGCAACTTAGGATATAGTCCTAGGCAGCTAGGTATACTGGTATATAGTCCTTGGTCAAGACTATTGATGTTCGAAGAGAAAACTTAAAGTAACATAAAATTTGACATTCCCGAGGTAGGCCTACGTCGTGACGATTGTGACGGTAATTGCAGCCAAATAACACTATTGTTGTCAAGTGGTTTCGTAACTGAACATGTAAATACAAAACTAAATCCAATCCATAAACATGCATGGCGACACTTTAATAGGAAGTCACTTTGCTGAATTAAATGCAGTCAGAATAAGTCTGAATAGTTCAGTCGTTTTAAACTATTACAATGTTGACCTTTGAAAGTGAAAGCTATTGTCGCCCTTATATGGACGGTAGTCTTAACCTAGGAGGATATGACGTCATTTCATTGAGATCAAACTCCAACACAGCAGCAGAAAAAAGGGAAGTTGTAGGTCTAAATTTTTAACAGAAATATCTAACGACACAAAAGATCACGTGATCAAAGAAAAGCCTTCTCGAAAGAAATTTGATTAGTTCCTTTTAAATTGTGATTCACTTAAAGCTAGATCCAGAATGGATACAACGATATTATTAAATCATCGGCAATAAGTTGTATTGTTAATAAACAAGTTAATATAAGACTTGATTACTTACACCGTAACTCTTTGTTCTTTGAAAGGCCATAAAAAAAATCATTTATTGAGTAACACATTAAAAATCATTTGTAAACTTCACCAAATATTGAAAAAGGCAAACAAATAACAAAGACAACAATATCGCTTTAGTAATATGAATTGTACAAGAAATATGAATTGTTGAAAACAATTTTGGGTAATATTTCGAAGAGAGGAAGAGAAATAGAGAATCAGTTTGTTGAAGAGAAATTATGATCGTCAACGGTAAATTATGTAAAATGGTCACGTGACGCATTTATTATGTGTTTCAAAGTTAAACAGCTGGATAGCAGAATTGAAAGGCTTTATAACGTGGAGATCAAACGAATTACAAATTTTAATCAATTAAGGACAGAAATATCTTATGCTACCTGGAATAAATAGAAAAAGAAACAAAAAACAAGTATATCATAAAATGGCTCACCTTCTTTTGTTTACTCATCTTGAATGGGTTTTTATTTAAGTCCTTTTGTCCGACAAAGGTTTAAAAGTGAGGTAATAATTTCTGTAGGAGAAGACGGTGAAGCAACGAAGGTCCACTCACAAGCTGAAGGGTATGCCCACTGAACGCTACCAAAGCTACTTCCAAAAGAAGGAGAGGAAAGCGCGATGAGAGCGACATACGTATATCGAAGGTATGCGAAGCATGCGCGGAATGTGCGCAGTGCAGGCGTACTTCATGTGGGAATGGTACGGTGGAAGGAGTTAACACGGCGCAGCTCAGATGACAAGCAAACTATTTATGCTAATGAGGTTTTGTCGAGGAGAGAGGCGAACTGTTGGATATATTTTCCGTAGTCAATGATATACTTATACAATTTCTTTTGTAAATTCTACGTAGGAACATTGACGTCATCCAGACTAAAGATTCCGTCATAGAGAGCTTTTTTATTTACATGTGTTTCAATATTGGACAGACAGTTGGGACAATTTTCCTAATGTTAATGTCACTCAACTGGGTGATTTTGAAGAGTGTTCATAATTGTAGCAAGACATTAAAATGTAATTTTGATGGCTTCAAGTTTCTCGCTAGTTGTGTACGCGATCATTCGATGACAACATATAGATATATTAGCTATATACTGGCATGCACAATAGTATCTCCAAGTATGATAGAAACTAAATACACGTCGATGTATATAGATGATGCCTCATGAAAAGTTGGCCGGAGGGTTCGGGGAGAGGGGGGGGGGGGCTGGTGCAGGGGCGATAAAGGAATCGAGGGCTACTTGGTTTTGCTGTTTATGTAAAGGATAAGATACTTTCTTGAGCTTCGTTATCGTTTAGTTTGGAATAAGAAATAAAACTAAGAAGCTAAGCCTTATTTATGACCTTAATTTTATAATGGAGTTGTTGTTACAATTAGACTCTAAGCAAGATTGTTACAGAAGAAGGTGCGCTTCATATGAGTGTAATCAACCGTAAGTGAGATGAGTAGACACCATTGTGAGGGTGGGGGGGGGGGGGGGGATGGGGCATAAACTGGGATGGGAATGACCGCACGTTCAACTAAATAGTCAAATAATCTGGTTCGAAAAGAAGAATAGATCTATATTCCCCCCCCCACCCCACCCCCTCCTTCCCCATCTAACCCTCGATCTATGCGACTACACGCTGATCTGTTTATCCTCATCCATCTCCTGTTACAGATGTAGAAGTAAATTCAGGAAAGATGGTACGGTAGAGAGATAAAGCTCTTCTCTTTCGGACATAGAGGAGAGGAGGAGAGAAGGAGATAAGAGGATCGATGAGGGGGAGAGTAGGGGGTAAAAGGGGAGGGGAGCGAATCAATGTAACCTACGTTTCCTTGAGGTTATTACATTATCGACAGCTAATACTTAGTTCATGTCATGAACTACGACCAATCGATCCAATTAAAGTCCACTCCCCGTTAGGCTAGTCTCTTATCGTAACCGTGTCATTGTTTTCTTCTACCTAGCTTCTTAGAATGCTACGGAATGCTACAGTCTTGCAGACAGGAACCAATATTGTTCGTTTGCTAGTAGTCGTTCTACTCTTTTTTGTTTTGCCTCACATCCGAGCAGTTTCTCAGTACAGTGCCCCAAATATGCTAGAATGTGAAATAATGGTCACCCACATAGCAGGTTTAACAAGCATTTATTACCGCCGTCTACAGAAATGTTCACGCTTTACAGAATTCTCTTTGTCAAAAAAAAAAAAAATAGGTAAAACATTGTCTACAAAATACCATAAAGAACAAAGACATTTATGGCTAAGTATTTTCGTCTTTCCTGTCACCACCGTAACATGCTAAACTTCAGGAATAATATGACTGACGTAAATCCATGGGTCAGTACCTTTTAAGGCCCAGCCCCCACCCCAACACCCCCTTCGCCCTTCCCTTACAGTTTGTTAGTGTTGGCATCAAATTTATACGCTAAAGTTGATAAGTTTTCAAAAGTTTCATACGGCTCTCTCAAATTGATGCGTTAAAGGTTGAAGTTGAAATAGACAATTCACATATATCACAGTGTGGGTAAGTACTTTTACAATGGCAGTAAGGCGATTGTTGAAACCTGAACAAGGTTGACCATTATTTAACTTTGTAGCATATTATATATACACCTTTAAGTTTTAATCCTGGATACCTCCCCCCCCCCCCTCCCTTCCCTCTCCGATTAACCTATGGCAGATTGCTCATGTACCGGTTTCTCGGCTCAACTTGTCGTATAGATGCACACTTCACACAAAAAAAAAAAGGTTAGCGTTCCGCAGTGATGAAATCATGCGTGATCCGACCCTGGCTGGTATGGAATTCGCATCTATGGAAGCATGTCCAAAGCATTAAACTGATCTGTTTTACTTCTCTGTTAATTTAAAGCAGCTTACAGTCCGATTGATATTTTGCAAGTATTGACCATGGCAAACGGATTTTGCTGACAGTCCTCTTTTGAACTATGAAGTTTTTACACTTACACTATATTCACTACATTCGACTAAGTCACCTACTTTATTAAATATTTAAATAATTACATTAAAACGTGTGAAAAATTTGAAATGTCAACTATTCCAGCTGTTCTAATTAAGCATCTGGCAAATTGGAAGATCCTCTATGATACAGACGTTGGTATATATTTAATTTCGTGGTCTGCATAGTGTAGAATGTAGTCTGTAGCAATTCAATCCATTAACATCCCAGCGGTTTCAACACTTGTGATAACTTGTCTCTCATCCCGGGTTCGTTCTGTCAGACTACTGATATTTTAGGCGGTATATGGATGCTCTCGTCGGGTCTTGCCGCAGTGATCGGTACATGGTCATTAACTCAACCCTTGCGTATTGTAAAATGTACCGAGAAAACTTTATTTAACAAATGCCTTTATACATCACATGCGACGTACATCTGCATGCCGTCTGCTTCAAATGGAGAAGAATATTTAAAGTAGGCTTAGTGATGAAGGCGGGTGGGGGGGGGGGGGTAACGACCAGTCTCTGATTTGTTTGTTACAAAACTTTAAAGTATTTATAGGCACAACCTTCCGCGTAAAAAAACTTTATTAAATACCTTATTTAAAGTCTAGATAGGCCTCCGAATACACCGTTTGACCTCCAATTTGTGTTTGGTGGAAGACCGTAGTCTCACCGCACCCCACCCCCTCCATGGGAATGGAATTCAGCGAACCCACCGCCACATCATTCATTCGTAATTTTGTTGTATTGGCCTACAGCCAGTCCATATAGGGAGAAATTTGGTAACCCCCCCCCCCCCAATTGGAAATAGAGTGCATGCCACTGTGTATAATGTATTTACTGCTAACGTTACCCTTCCCCCTCCCTTCACCACCCTGTCGTAGCACAGCGGTACAGTATGTAACCTAGATTCTAATATCCTGCACGCTAACGTGCTACAACGGTAACTATAAATGTTACTTCATATTCAATAACCAAACATGTGGCACGTTCTAGATTAGCCCGCGGTACAGTCAGTGAAGTAGATCACGTGTTTAATTAAACAGACGGCGTACTACGGAGTCAATACCTTAAATGGTCTCCATGTGGGTCAGTTGTGAATGAGATAACATACTGACACTATCACTATCCACAGACAGGCAGGATATCA